>OY998241.1:67666469-67868969 GCA_963922005.1 Cornus suecica | reverse complement strand
TGTGAGCCAAACCATTTCTCAACCTCACTGGCGTGAGGCCATGTCCAATGAGCTTACTGCTCTAATGAAACATGGGACCTGGTTTTACCCCCTTCAAACTGTAACCCCGTGGGCTGTAAGTGGGTCTTTCGAGTAAAAAGGAAAGCTGATGGATCAGTGGACAGATTCAAAGCCCGTCTAGTTGCTAAGGGTTATAATCAATGTCCTGGTGTTGATTACAAAGAAACCTTTAGTCCTGTGGTTAAACCAGCAACTATTAGAGCTGTATTATCTATTGCAGTCATGAATGGATGAGATCTTAGGCAAATGGATGTCAACAATGCCTTTCTAAATGGTGAATTAACTGAGACTGTTTTTATGACGCAACCCACGGGGTTTAAAGATTTGTCCAAACCTAACCATGTTTGCAGGTTAAAAAAGGAAATTTATGGACTTAAACAAGCCCCACGGGCTTGGTACACAGCACTCAAAAATGCCATTCTTCAACTGGGTTTTCACAATTCCAAAGCCGACTCCTCTCTTTTCATTTACAACCAAGGCTCAAATCTTTGTTATTTCTTGGTTTATGTTGATGATCTTGTCATTACCGGAAATAATTCAATCCTTGTGGCCAACATTATTAAGCAGCTAGGTGATATGTTCTCTCTCAAGGATATGGGTTATCTTCATTTTTTCTTGGGGATTGAAGTAATTCCTACTCTGGCTGGGTTATTCCTCTCACAACATAAATATGTTCGTGACCTTTTAGCCAACACGAGTATGAGTGGTGCAAAATATGTCTCAACACCTCTCTCTACAACTCAATCTTTTCAATTGGTTGATGACACTACTGCCGTGGACAGCTCAGAGTTTCGGAGAATCATTGGCAGCCTTCAATACCTTTCTTTGACCCGTCCAGACATCTCATTTGCACTCAACAAACTTTCTCAATTTATGCACAAGCCGACTACAAATCACTGGACAACAACCAAAAGGCTTCTCCGCTACTTAAAACAAACCATTTTTTATGGTATTCAGATCCACAAAGCTGGAACTCCCGTATTAAGGATATACTCCGATGCTGATTGGGCTGGAAATATGGATGACCGCACGTCAACACCTGCATATATTAGTTTTTTGGGCTCTAATCCCATTTCTTGGAGCTCAAAGAAACAAAGAGCCATTGCACGATCCACAACAGAGGCTGAATACCGGGCACTAGCTAATGCGGCTTTCGAGACAATGTGGATGTCCACTCTCTTTAAGGAACTAGCATTTCCAGTCACAGAATTTCCCCAGCTGCTATGTGATAATCTCGGAGCCACACATCTCAGTTTTAACCCAGTCAACCATTCGCGCATGAAACATATTCAAATCGCCCTTCACTTTGTGCGTGACTTAGTGCAAAAAGGAAGCCTCCGAGTTAAACATGTACATACTCAAGACCAATTGGCTGATCTGTTAACAAAACCATTATCAAAACAGCACACATAATTGCTACGTAACAAGATTGGTCTTACCGATGGAAGCTCAATCTTGCAGGGGCGTATAAGGGAAACATGCGTGGATCCTATTCAAACCAAAATAGAGCATGTCTAGCCTAAAATCATGTCCAATATTCTGTCATTAATTCTATATTTGGAGATGATTCCAAGTTTGAATTCTATAGTTGTATATTGTAACAGTAGTTTAGTTTTAGCCTTACTATTTACAAGTTTCCTAAATTAGCTTCTTAATCACTTTGTATATATTTTAGAACATCTATCAATGAAAAGTGTGGGAAATTTATTCATTGAAAATCACAACAATATCTGCTCCTTTACACAAGTCAGGCTAACACGACCAAGGTTCATGCTTCTAATTCCTAGTTCAAGAAGATTCTCGTCATGACCAAAGTGCCAATTTGAGACCCAAACGCCCCATCACCTCTAAGTCCACAATTTATCTCCCACTAAGTTGTGACAAGAATAAAATGTGTATGGAATGCCATGATTAGATGAACTCGTTCCATGGACACACCCGGATGCAAATGAACTCAACACCCACACTTGACTCAACTTAAGCACACAAAACTATGGACTTTCCAACATACGGCCGAAGCCCAAATATGTTATACTGCATTTTTTTAATTGGACTAACAATCCAAAGGTTCACGCGCAACCTTGTCCATGTTTCAGGTCTCACGCACTAGGGCTCCGAGCCTTTCTTGCTATGCTGTAAAAGTTTTTATAAAGAGCTTTTTGGAGGAGATTCTCCACGTCGAACTTGACAAACACAAAGGTAGTGAAATGGTATGCAAACCTAGGAATTTAATCATGCAAACAATATATAAGTATTAATTCATGCTCCAAACCGGAAATTTAAACGCTTAGCAATTAACTAAAATTTTCATAAATCAACGTATATGCCTATATGTATAAAATTTAAGTCTAGCAATTCTATTAACACAATTTTATGTTCAATTTAACATTTCAATCGCAAACTCACATATAGAAAAAAAAAACGAATAAAACACCTTACCTTGATGACTTGGAAGCTCAACTCCCAAATCGGGCAAAACGCAAATGATGCAACGGAGAATCCTAACCGGTAAAAAGAAAGCCCAAGTCTTTAGGAGAACACTTTTCAACTCGGATCAACCAAAACCCCAAAGTCGGAAAATTCGGTCGCCTGAAAAGTGACACCGATCGGACATCCGAACCGACCCTTGGGAAGCCCTCGACCTCCAATATCAATACCAAAAATAAGCTTTGAGACCCGGGGAACAAAACTCTAGTTCGGCTCGAGACGAGTATCCAACCTGAGAAACAAGGAAATGAGGAAGAAAAGCTCAAAAAAGCTTTAATGGAAGTTTTGTAGAGAGAGGAAAAGAGAACCGGGTTGAAGGGGGAGAGAAATGAGTGTTCATGTCACTTAAGTAAAAATAAGAAAAGTAATTGCACTTTGACCCCTCATCTCATCCAAAAACACAAAACGACCCCACTACTAATTCTCACGAACCCAAAATAACACGGAACGCCAAGAAAATAAAATAAATCACACTGGTATAAAACTCAAACACCGAGCCCACCGGGAATGCTCTGGGACAAGCAAAAAGTACACGGGCCCACGAAAAGCCCAAAAAACCAAAAGTCACCGAAATGACTAAACAAAGCTGAAAACACTAATCCTCACCTCTCCAGTGCATGAAAATCCATGTAACAATATGAAATGCCATGAAATCATGATGTCATGAAATATTATAAGTCGAAAAACAAAAATAATAATAAAAAAACCTATCCACTAGAATGGTATAACAAAGAGACCTGAGAAAAATAGAGACAAATCTAAAGCTTGAAATTACCTTTTATCTAGAATCACGAGACACCGATAAAGAAAGAGAAGAATGTTTTTGAAAACTCACCATATCCAAGTCCCACCTCTCAGCTTCTTTTATTGTAAATGACGATACTGTAATAACTTTTCCTTTATTTGGAGCTCCAACTTAGCTAGGATCAAATCTATTTCGTCCCTAAAAACCTATTGATACACGAACAAGAAAACATCAGTTTTTTGTCATTTTGATGCTACAGGCAAAAGTCAAATTATTGACAATCTTATCAATCAATCGCAGTAAGAGAAACCACAATACTAACACATTTAAGATTTATCCCATGACATGTACCAATAATTAAGAGTGAGCATATGCGTGATGAATTGAAGAACTCCATTTTAATTGGGCACCGGAGACATCTTACTAACCTACCTGTGAAGAAAATTACTAGAAGGGTCTTGATATTTTTTTTAACAAATGGAAAGTTAGAGTAGAAATATGAAGGACATTGGGAGCCCAACTACGAATCTTTGAGAGTTAGCTGGAAATGCAAGAACAATAAGGGAGATTTTAAATTATGGGGGTTGCCATGACTCTTGATTCCATACTTTTTTAGTTTCCATGCTGATTGGCTTATTATAACCATTTTTTCCTAGTTATATAAGCTAGCTAACTCGAAAGAATTTCTAAATCCAAAAGTTATAAAAAAATTCACATATAACCGCTGCAGATATTTTGGTAAAATTGTTAAGAAAATAATAAACATTTAAAACAAATATTTCGTAGGATTGAAGCATCACTGACCCAAAAACAATAATCCACAATCCCGTTAATACTAGTGCGTAATTCTCAAGTCATTGTCGCTACCTGTGACAAACATAAAGAGTGAAAGACAGAAGTCGCATCATTTCTTCCATGTTCTAAAATTTCTTTCATAAAAATTCACTAGTTCTTCTCTTACCTGCAAACTTCTGATAGCTTCACACATGAAATAAAATGCATCTTCATCCAAACCTGCGTATTTAACCTGAAAGGAAAAGATATCAGCGGGAGCAAATACCTGGAAGTATATAGAAAACAGATGCATACCATTTCAATTAGGCCTTGGAAGGCCTCCTCTTTCTCACTACTATCCGGTATCCTGTCATAAATGATTTTTTTGAAAGTTTTTAAAAACATGGTCCTTAGTGAATCTGTGATGCAAACTGATGAAGAGAGTAGCACTACCATATAAAACCCAAAAACTAAGCACACAACTAAGAGCACCCAATATTTTAAAATGATCAAGCTTTATGCCCCCTATAAAGACACTCCCATTCCAGATAAATTATTGGACCCAACCATCAACATTTCCCAAATTGCTACATTGTTGATGATAATAAAGTAAGAATGGTGAAATGGTCATAAAATATAGTACTCTGGGGCTAAACAAAAGAATTTCTAATGTTTTTACAACTAACGGGCTTTTTTTATTTTAAAAACAGTATAAGATGATCCTCCTTTTTCTCTCTTCTCTTTTAACTTTTTTGCTTTAGATCAAAGCTAACAAAGGAAAACATGAACAACCCCCAACACTATGCCTAAACCACCATTCTAGGTTTGCATTGGTTAGGACAATTCAACATTGTGGGATTTAATGATGAAATTCAAGAAAGAAAATGCAGACAACCAAATCAAAACAGATAAAGATCAAGATGATGCTAGAATATGAAATATGAAAAGAAAATTTATTAATTTTCTGAAGTTGAAGGACACATCAACTGCATGAACTCATTAATAAGCTGTAACAATGAGCTAGCTGACTAAACCTTTAAGTTCTATTTTTCCATAATTTTTTTAGAAAAAAAAAACAATAAAAAAATGACAAGATTTCGGTATCCAAAATATAAGAGGATAAGGATACATATGAAGAACGTATGGAAATCCATTCACACCATCAATTGAGGATCATTTAGATCAAAATGTTTCAAACAGTCTTAGAAAATTCTCGCACATACATGGCACTTACGCTTCATTGTCCTATTTAATATTCCAGGTACAATGTCATAAATTTTTTGAAAAGTTAAGACTTATATCGACTTATCTTTTGATTTGCAATTTCTTACACACAGAGCTATCACTAAGGAATTTTGAAAAAAAAAAAAAAGGACTTACCTAGATAATACGACACAAAATGGTTGTATAAAGTTTATTTTTGTAGATGCAAGATATGGAAGGACCCGAAGAAGTCTCCCTAGGGTAATGGCACTATTTTAGATGAGTGACTCGTCGAGTACCTACTCAGCATCAATAGATGTGATTAAAAAGACAAGTAGTCACAAAACACATTCATTTACAATAATAAACCAACAATAACCTCATCATGATGAAGAAACGGTCTCAACAATGAGACAAGTGGCCCTAATCTTGTTAAAATTTGTTGATGCCAATTAGCCCGCGAGTCGCACTAAAAGTTCACAAAAGTGTTAAACACATTTCTAGTTCTACAAGCTTATAGACGAACTTTTATACACTTTTCTGTTGATATGGTTTAATAAATAAAAACAAACATAACATGTACAATTATAAATTGAAAAACATGCATATGACATTTATAATTAAATACAGAACGTGTCATCATAGTAGTAAAAAATGTATATAAAAAAAGAGGTCTTGATAATCTAGGAAACCAAAAGTAAGATCATCTGACATTTTAATATTGTCAAATTCTTTAACATTCGAGTCCATGAATTGATAATGGTGAGGGTAAAATATTGAAAGAGATGTCAAATGTAACATAGGCAGCTTATTGCCACGCCCCGCTAGGAATGGCTACGCCAACCAATTGGCGCACACTTGCTGAGTAGGATGCTACATGGCAATTGTAGGGAATTTGTATCTAATCTTCCAGAGTAGTATGGAGTGTCACTAAAATATGCATCTGGCATTGACAAGTTATATATTACAATATTTAATTTGTATATTAGTTGTTTATATTGTAATTAGTAGAGTATATATGAGATTCCATATATAGCTAAATAGATAGCTGAAAATAGGGAATAACATAAATTAGGCAGATTTTGAGGCTTGTATTAAGGCTTATATTGTGCTGTTCAAAATTTATAGGCATCGTGTACAATTGACATGGAGAACTTTAGATTAGTGTATAGAGAATGTAGGATCAATCTCAACCGTCGATTGAAAAGACATGCTTTCTTATCATAATGTGGGAAATATTATAGTAGCCCACTAAGGAAGGGGATGCCTCTTGCTAAGAGAATATACGAGGGGATATTGGGCTGGTTCTTGATGATTTTCAGTACTGGTTTGTTGTTACTTTGGTCCTAACCATACTCTCTCCTTTTTTTACTCTTTTCTTTCGCTAAAGGATTATGTTTCAAGCTTTTATTGGTCTAATCCCACTGTAGAAGGAACTTCCATCTGAGATGGCCAAGGCATGTATGGTCCTAAATAAAAGAACTATGCAAAATAAGATAAGCTCCTTAAAATTTATAAGAGAAGAATAATAGTCTCAAAGCGGAAGCTGGTGTAATCAGCAAACTTAAAATTACCTATATGATTAGGAGGCCTTTCAAATGTATAAAATAGGACGGCCACAATAGAATAAATATAATGCTAGCTAAGAGGCTGAGACAGAGATCGAACATGGACGCAATATAACATTGATACCTCCCCATGCCAAACCGAAACAAAGTAGGATATGGACAATGTGGAATAGCAAGTCCAGTTGCATCAACCTTTACTAAAATGACCAGTTAACGCCATCTTAAAAATGAAAAAAAGGGAAAACTATATGTAAGTTAAAATTACAAAGGGCCACACAATGCCCGATGCTCACGCCATTCTGGAGTCTGGGGAGGGTCAGTTGTACATCATCATACATCATATTTGGGTGTGGTACAAAAGATTTAAGCATACATATACCTACTAGTCTGAGTATCATTATTATAACAATTATATAGTTGTCAAATATGTGCCTGAGAAATAAATGATTTGTGATTACTATTTTTATAGAACATGATGCGAACCGTTTATTAAAGAGATTTGGGAATTTTGGGTGTTAGTCTTGTTTCCATCAGCGATGAATAAAATTTCATTTAAGATTTGTTTTGACTACAAAGCTTGTGATGGAAAGAGTCTAAACATGTTGGCCAAGTGTCTGAAATAGTGACGTTAAACTATAAATATGGACAATTTCATGTTGTGTGGAGCACATCTAGCAATGTTCAAAAGTGTTAGTGTTCGAAACATCTGAACTCCACATGTAACCTTCACAGATGCGCCCGTTCTTCTTATCCAATTAGTTTTAAACATGTATAAGAGTAAATTAATGGAACCATGTTTTTATATTATCCATGTCATATCCATTTGTTCTCGAGCAGCACAAAAAACCACCTAAGAACAAAAGTTACAAGTGTGTAAATTGGGAATTCAACTAAAGTTAAATGAAGCTTTAAATGGCGACGCTTTAAATGGATTGACTAAATGAATCTTAAAGAAATGAATCTCCCTGAATTGAAAATTCACCAATAGCCTGACATGCCTTAATTGCCACAGAAGATGTTTCCTTCACCTTCGGTGTGCTCTGTACAAAGCTTATGGGTAAGTGATCATAGAGCAATATGATGAAATAAATCATAATTGAGTTTTTCTTACCAGTTGTTCAAAAGAAACATCAACAAAATCCACGAAATGTTCATCCAGCTTATTGGGGCATACCTAGAAAAAATGATCAAAGCACATTGACATAAACTTAGATTAAAAAGTGAAAAGAGCTAAAAAGCCCAAATAGAGCTTTTACTATTTACCATTGACCCTATGGCCTAGTTGTATCCTCCTCGCAGAGGAATTATGAGGCTCAAATTTTTACGACACAATGGTGGGTAAAGTGGTTGGGTAGAAACCTAGGCCACTGTGCTTAAAATTAAGACAATTACTAGTTGTATTCTCAACTTACCCTCACAAGGTTACCAAGCAAAGCGAAATCACTTTGCCGAACATCACAAGTATTGTCCTTGTAACACTGCAGAAGATAGCCCACCAAAGGGTTTTGTGAAACCTGTAGAAGAGTTCATGGTAGAATAAAAGGAACAACAATTTTAATGCACGACGATAAATTTCCATTTTGATATCTGTAGTTGCGGTCGAGATAAAAGGAATTTGCATTTCAAGCTTAATTGGTGTTGTATTCTAGAAGTTTGTTTAACCAATATTTAACAGAATGGGTAATGAGTAATGGCCGAATCTGTGTAGGAAAAATCAAATAAATGTACCCGGCTAATAATAAATCTTATAATCTGCATCAGAACAAGAAACTAAAAAAAAAAACTAGTTGTGTACAAAAAACTATAAGCTTGCCATATTCACTATTTGTCTTTTCATGTTGTATAAGGAATAAAAGGGAAGCAAGGAATGACTTCTAGTATTCATTGTTTGCCAAATATAGTTATTATTTACACTTATCAGAAATCATCATCCGATAAAGCATTTCAAGAATGAGCACATGAGAGAGGGAGACAAATATTTCCCATTTCCAAAAAAAAAATGAGCACATTTTTCAAAATCTTTTTAGCTAGAGAGAGAGAGATATTTTTCCATAAGCATCTTCTCTCATACGTTTTCCTAATAAGAACTATTTTGAGAAAGGGGATTACTAGAGACTCTATCTCCTTACCAAGACCTTCCACAAGTCCTGAGAGGAAATGTAATGCACCCACAACAAACTCCTCATCATAGACTGTCATAGCTGGATCAATCTGCGGTTGAAACGTCAGTCAATTTGGACGGAAGCTAAAGAGAGGGAAACGGAAAAACATATTTGAAGGACACAAAATGAAATAAAATGACTTGTTCATGAACTACAAACATAATTCAATCAGAAAAGCAAAATTATAAATTACTAGCCTTGCAAAAGAAATTGAAAATGACGACAAAATGGGACACTACAAGGGTTACATCATAAGAGGTTTTAGAAGAAAGGGAAACAAAATTATCAAGAGGAATATAAATGTGTATCTTGGTAGATTTTGGAGCATTTTTGCAACAAATTAATCCAAATATATGATTAAATGATCTCACTTAAAGAAACCAAAACATGTTATAAAACAAACAATTCACACTTGTAATAGTCAAAAATTTATATGGCCCAATAAAGATGGGCCATAGGATTGATGGACCGCAAGACTGATGGGCCATAGGACGGATGGGCCTGGCCCATAGAAGTCTCTAGAAA
This sequence comes from Cornus suecica, assembly GCA_963922005.1. Lineage (NCBI taxonomy): Eukaryota > Viridiplantae > Streptophyta > Magnoliopsida > Cornales > Cornaceae > Cornus > Cornus suecica. The sequence goes on along the minus strand of OY998241.1, from coordinate 67,859,445 downwards.
ATGAGTGGTCCCCAAGTAAGGGATTTGTCCTACTTATGGAAAATAGAGCCCAATAAAGAAAGAATTTTATCAAATCCCATGATTTAAGGGATTGATAAACTTGGGTAGATGGGCCTTACCCATTTACTGAATTATGTATAAATATATGGCCAAAGGATGAATAAAGGGAGATATTCAATATTTGTTTAAACCTAATTCGTTGTGTATTTTTCTGCATCTACATAATTTGCGCCGTCTGTGGGAACCCTAGTCCTTGAAATCATTTTTCAACAACTTCCCACTCTCTACTAGAAGCTTAGATTGACATCATCCATGGTAGTTATCACCCGGTCGTAACATTCTGAGTTACCTCCGAACGGAGGCCAACCTTCCCAAACTGAAGATCCGATCAGGCGGGCCTTGGAGGAAAGGACCGCAAAGTTGGAGAGGCGGAACGCCGAGTTGGTGGCAAAATTGGCCCTGCTGCAAAACCCTCGAGAAACCCAAAATGGTGAACAATCCAACCAGCATGAACGATCTGCGGGCCACCAATCGGAAAGAGACAACCACCACGCAAAGTATAATAACGATCATGAGGAACACGCAGAATCATCCCTATAGGTGCTCGGGACGCACAATCCCGAGGAAACTCTTACCATGAAAAAATTAAAGGAAATTATGATCAGATTCCAGAAGGAGGTGCTTAAGGATCTGAAGATTTTGACCCCAAACAATCTGGCCTCTGAGGTATCCATCGACGCCGTGTAGGCACCATTCACATTGGCGATCACCAGTGTGCCCTACCTGGAGAGGTTCAGGCTACCGAAGTTCACCCTATTCGACAACACAAAAGATCTGACGGAACACATTTACCATGTCTATACAAAAATGAATGTCTACAATGAAAACGAAGCCTTACTCTGCAAAGTCTTTCCCACTAGCCTGATCGAAACAACCCTGTTATGGTTCAGGAAACAACTACCCCGATCTATTGAAAGCTGGCTCAGACTCTGTGAGTTATTCATTGCCTAATACTTTGTCAATAAAATATATAAAAAGACTATCTCCAGTCTATTTACAATGATCCGAGAAAAAAGTGAATCCCTGAAAAGCTTTGTCTCGCGATTCAACGTCGAGATGTCCTCAATTGATAATTGTGATCAGCACTCAGTAGCCGAGGCCTTCCAAATGGCCTTAATTCCTGGAACCAAGTTCCACTAGTCGTTGGTCAAGAGACCACCAATAGACATCGGGGAACTCAATTCGAGGGCACAATGACATCTTCGGATAGAAGAAGAACTGGCCATACGCCAAAAAATGGCAGCCTTTGCAAGCATAGAGGTGAGAGTATTCAAACCTAAAGCTAAGGATCGGGCACCAGATCGAAAGCGGACAGGCGCTCCACCTGTACCTTCCCCAGTCCAAGAGAAACGACAAAGGTTCGAAGACAAGAGCACACCATTAAATGTTAGCCTTGCTAAACTATATCAGGAAACTAAGGGTAAAGGAATCTTCCGGTCACCACTAGAATAAAGAGACATGTCACGGCACTGTGCCTTCCACGGCGAGTATGGACACCACACCAACGAGTGCAGAAGCCTCAAGAGACAAGTATAAGCCATGATAGCAAAAGGTGAATTGACCGAATACGTTTCCAAGGAGGGTACCCGATCAGATCAAACATCACATACGCTCGTCAAGGGGACAACGAGTTAGCCCGTAAAGGTCATTCACATGATTCACGGAGGGCCAAGCCGATCAGAAGTAGAGGAAGCCCGTAGATCCCAGCTGCGTCAAGCCTAGAGACTGTGGAAGGTTGGAGAAATCAGTGAGTTTCAAAGCCTGAAAGAAGATGCACAGATAACTTTTTCTTCTACAGATATGCGGAACATTCAATCACCACATGATGATCCCTTGGTGATCTCCCTCATGGTCTTAAACTGCCTGATCAAGAGAGTAATGATCGACCCAGGTTGCAGCGCCAACATAATCACCAAGTGGGTTTTTGAGAAGTTAGAGATTAACCCCCAGGAGATAGTTCCTTCTAGAAGCCCGATAGCAGGATTCGATGGAAGAAGAGTAGAACTAGTGGGGGAGATCCAACTACTAGTAACAACAGCAAGGCGCACTTTCAGGGAAAATTTTGTGGTGGTAGATGTCAAACCCTCATATAATCTCCTCATGGGCAGGGGTTGGATCCATCGGATGCACGGAGTTCCTTCCACCCTGCATCAAGTTATGCCATGCGTTGATCCAAATGGAATTGATGTGATTGATATCAGAGGAGATCAGGTGGCGGCCAAAGAATGTTACGTCGTCACCTTGAAAGGTCTGAGGAAGAGGACATGCCCGAAGCATTGCTTTCCTTTACCAAAGATCGATCAGATGATAGATGCCACCGCAGGATTTGAGCGCTTGAGTTTTTTGGATGCATACTTTGGATATAACCAGATATGAATAAACCTCGATGACGAGGAAAAGACCGCATTCATCACTGAATCAAGTACATATTGTTACACAGTTATGCCTTTCGGACTAAAAAATGCAAGCGCAACCTTTCAGAGGTTGGTAAACAAAGTTTTTCAGGGCATGATGGGATCTACCATAGAGGCCGAAATTGATGACACGGTGGTCAAAAGATAGGCAAAAAGTGACCACCTGGAAAATCTGTAGCAGGTGTTTGACACCCTCATAAAGTATAAAATGAAGCTCAACCCATCCAATTGTTCCTTCGGAGTATCCTCAGGGCAGTTTTTGGGACACATAGTTGATCGAACAGGAATACAGGCGAGTCCAACACAAGTCAGAGCTCTCATGGGAATGGGAGAGACGAAGTCCCAGAAGGAGATCTAAGTACTAACCGGGAGAGTAGCATCTCTTAGCCATTTCATCTCTCGCTTAACTGATCGGTGCCGACTATTTTTTCACTCTATAAAAATAGCTAAAGGAGAGGTATGGGGGCTAGAGCAATCAGAGGCCTTGAAAAAGCTCAAGAGCTACATGACAAAGCCTACCATATTAGCAACCCCAGAAGTAGACGAGCCGTTACACTTATATCTATCCATATCTGTAACATCTACCAGTGCTGCTCTGGTCAAGGGGTACCAGATGCCGGTCTTCTACACCAGCAAAGCCTTTGCTGATGCAGAAACCCATTATTCCAAACATGAAAAGCTGGTGTTATCATTAGTCAATGCAAAACGACGTCTTCGGCATTACTTTGAAGCACATCTGATCGTGGTACCAACTACAACCCCAATCAGATCTATAATGGCGAAGCCCTAATTGTCAAGGAGAGTATCCAAATGGGCAATATAATTGGGAATCTATGACATAACCTATGTCCCCCGAACCGCCATCAAAGGGCAAGTGGTAGCAGACTTTTTGTTAGAAACAGAAACCATGGACACTCCAGAAGAAAATGGACCAAAATTATGGATAGTATTCGTGGAAGAATTGTCAAATATCAACAGAGCAGGGATTGGGGTAGAGCTCGTAACACCCGATGGAACGAAAATTTAGCAATCCGTTTGATTGGAGTTTCCAGCCTAGAATTCAGTAGGAATTCGGTTGGCCCGAAGCCTTCAAGTGTAGAAAGCAGAGAAATGAAGTGATTCCCAATTGGTCGTACGTCAGGTGAATGGGGAATATGAAACACGAGAGCCTAAAATGGAAGCATACAGGAATTTGGTACTAAAGGAGGCCAAGGAATTCCATCAGTTAACCTTTGAACAGTCCCCAGAGGGGACAATATCGTGGCAGATCGTTTGGCTAACCAGGCCTCCGTAGTAGGGGAAAGTATGACTCGAACAACACTAGTGGACTTCATCGTCCGATCAAGCTTGGAGCCCTCCAAAGACGTGATGGTCATTCCTTGGGAGACAAGCTGGATGGACCCCATAACAGACTATTTGAGGACGTGTGCATTATTTGAGTCAAAACCCGAGGTCCGGAAGATATTAATGAAAGTTGCCAGATACGCTCTATACAACGGCCAACTTTACCGCAAGTCTTTCTCCGGGCCATATTTAAGATGTCTCACACCCTGCGAAGCTTTTGCAGTCATGGAAGAGATACATGCTGGATCGTGTGGAAATCATTCCGGAGGAAGGTCTTTGGCCCATAAAGTTTTCACCCAGGGGTACTTCTGGCCTTATCTGTCAAGAGATGCTGAAATATATACCCAACATTGTAAAAAATGCCAATTTCATGGTGATGTCATTCATCCACCTCCGGAACTGCTAAATCCAATAATTATCCCTCACCCCTTTGCCCGATGGGGAATGGATATTGTGGGTCCTCTCCCGCAGGCCATACGATCTACTACACATGTTCTTCTGGCTACGGATTACTTTACCAAATGGGTGGAAGCCGAGGCATACCCAACAATCAAAAGTATCCACGTTATAAAATTCATTTGGAGTCACATCATTTGTAGATTCAGTATACCCCGAACTATAATGATGGATAATGGCACCAACCTGGATAACAGGAAAGTTCAGGTGTTCCTGGCAAAACATGGGATCAATCAGAACACTTCTTCCGTTGGTTACCCACAGGGAAATGGACAGGCTGAGAGGACAAACTGAACAATTTTTGATACACTCATAAAAAGCTCAAAAAAGCAAAAAGGGCTTGGTTGGAAAAATTACCTGAGGTCTTATGGTCCTATCGGACCATTCCAAGGCAACCAACAAAAGAGACCCCTTTCGCCATGGTCTACGGGGCCAAAGCCGTGATCCCGACCGAACTGAAAGTGCCTACACTAAGAAGTCAAGCTTGGGAAGAAGGTCCAAACAATCATTACCTGACCCATGACTTGGACCTACTAGAAGAAAGAAGAGAAGTCACCGGGATAAGGCTGGCTGCCTATCAACAACAAGTCAGGGCTCGGTTTAATCAGAAGGTCAAAAGAAGAGAGTTTCAAGGAGGCGATATGGTGCTCAGAAGAAAAATTGGAAATATTGGCAAGTCAAGGGAGACATGGGAAGGACCTTATACAATAATTGAGGTCATCAGTCGCGGTGCCTATCGGGTACGGAAGAACGAAACAGACCGCATCGAGCCCAACTCTCAGAACGTTTATCATTTGAAGAGGTATTATCCTTAGATAGATTTTTCTTAAAATAGTAAAATAAAATTGTGTCTTGCGCATGACACTTCTGCTGATTATAATAAAGCATATGTGCTCGATGTTTGGCACCTCTGCTACATGTTTCTTAAGTTTTTTTTTATATTTAAAAAATCACATTATATTTGAATGATCATACCTTGCGAAGACTCTATATAAACATGAAATTTTCCTAAGTGTTGAGTTCAAACCTGATTTGAACTAACCAGAGGACATAAACAAGTCTCAGGGGCCAGATGCCCAAAGACTCCATATGAATAAAATTTTTTCCTAAAATGTTGAGTTCAAACCTGATTTGAACTAACCAGAGGACAAAAACAAGTCTCAGGGGCCAGATGCCCGAAGACTAAATACTAAAATGAAATTTTTTCCTAAGTCTTGAGTTCAAAACCTGATTTGAACTAACCAGAGGACAAAAACAAGTCTCAGGGGCCAGATGCCCGAAGACTAAATACTAAAATGAAAATTTTCCTAAGTAGTGAGTTTAAAAAATGTTTATCCCGGGCTAGTCAAATAGCTAAACCGAAGTAACAAGAACAAAATACCACCAAATGGGGAAAATCCTTTTTCATTAAAATAAATAGAAAATACAAAAACACCCTTCTAAAAGGGTAAGTACATGCATGGAACCTAAGTCATATTTAACTCAGGGGGAAAGCTAGTCTTCTCCCTTCAGGAGGGCAACAAACCGCTTCTCATTCTTAGAGGCCGGTGGGTCCTTATAAGGAAGGGGCACTCCCATGAAAGCATCAAAATCTTCGGCAGTCTTAAACTCCCGATCATCAAGGGGAATATGTTTCTTCTCGTGCCTATTCCACCATGCCCTCACCAATCGAATGTCACAAATTATGACATACCGCTTATGCATATCTAGACCACCTAAGCGGCACATCTCTACCTTAGATCGCTCAAGAGCTAGAAGATTATCTGACTCTGCCTTTTCAGCAACTATCTTTTGGTAGGCTTCCTTTACCTCTGCTAGTTCAACAGCTAAGGCCCTCTTTTCAGCCTCTCTGCTCTTCAGAAGGCTCTTATGCTTAGATACGCTCTGGTGAAGACCATTCGCCTCCCTGGCCAGAGTGATACGATGCTCGTTATTTTGCTGAAGTTGAGCCTACATCTTAGCCATTTTCCGGACATCGGACTCTAGGGCATGATTGTAGGCCTGGATCTCATAAAGAAGCTACACATATAGGGAAAAGAGTGCATGTTAGTGCATAACAAAATAAAAATAATAAACTAAGGTACAAAATAAAAATCGAATCACCAACCTCCATGGCCATCGTTGAGCCTTTTTGGAAAAACTCAATCCTGGAAATCTTCGACTAAGCAGCCCTATCGACAGGAGTCCAGACCCCCTTCGCCATAACCTGAAGAGCTTATGGCTGACAGATGGTAAGATGGTTAACACAGACCGGAGTCCTATCGGGAAGAAAAAACTTTGGCTCCCAAGGAATGGCAGTACGGGGGGTATCCTGAGCTTGAGGAGTTTCGCTCGTTGAGGCATCAGTAGTATGGGTCCTGGGTCTTTTGTTGGCCGCTCCACCACTAGTACCAGATCGAGACCTCGTGGTTGCATCATTTGCATGAGGAGGCTGAGGTGGATCTACATGACTTTATACGGGCGGAGGTACCGGAGGTGCCGGGGATGTTGTCGAGAGTGGTATGGCGTCAACCAGATTAAGCCCTTCAGAAACCTGAGTACGTCTGGCAGAAAGGGGCCTGAGGGGAAAATCCATCCTGTCAACAGTAGCGCCCAAGTTAGAAATCATCTCCAGATTGGCCTTAGTCAGAAGAATAGTGGTAGATCGGACATTGCTCCAGATCTTGGCCTTTAGAAGTGCAAATCGTTCTTTTGTGAGAGATAAGGGCTCTATCCTCATAGCCTAGAAATCTATATGCGTATTCCCCCCCCCCCCCCCCCCCCCCCCCCCCCCAATGTAAGTCACATAACTCACAAAAACAAGAAGCTTTATGGAGGGGACGGTAGACAGGTAAACGAATAGGACCGAAGGTGCTTGGGATCGGGAATGTCAGAGATAAAGGGTAAAACCAGTTGCCACTAATAATTACCATTCTCTATTTCCATCCTTTATCAGATTTTTCCGTATCAGAACATATGCCCCGACCCTGGAAGGGAAAGAGGTTGTACCTACCCTTGTTTTCTCTAGCATTTTGGAAGAAATAACAGAAAAGCAGGTCGGCTAAACCTAGATTAAGGTCCAGATTCCTATTGTATAGTAGAAACATGGACAAAATCCTAAAGTTGTTCGGGTTAAGTTGAAGAGGGTGTAACCCTAGCATAAAAAATACATAATGAAAGAAAGGGTTAAGAGGAAATCTTAAGACTTTGAGATGAACCGCTGATAGCAAAATGCTACCTGGTTGAAGTCTCTCACTCTTAGACAAGTCTAAATAGCCTGGGTAAGGGGCCACACGAACATCACCAGGTACATTAGTCTCAGCCCGAAGATGTTTTACATCCACCTTAGGCCTTGTTTTCTTAAGAGGGGCAACTGAGAAAGGTTCAGAAGGATTGCAGAGGGTGTTTCTGGATTCATTGATGAACCCGGAAGGTTAGTATTTGGAAGAACTATTTTTGGAGCAGGGGCCTCTTGGCGGACGGAAGAAGGACTATCACAACTGGTTGAATCAGGGTCAGTTCCAGAGGACAGAACGACCTCCTCTACTGACCTAGTATCGTCACTATCAGACATAGTTTCAGAAAGGTAGAAGAGACAGATGGGGGGCAGAGATGAAAATTGAAAAGAAGAAAGTGTTATATGACTTACACAGTTTATAGAGTAGAGGCAGGAAGAACTTCAGAAATGGGTAAGTGTCTGTTCCGATGGAGGTTCCTAATGCTAACAAAAGAAATTACAAGAATCAAAGAGAAAGGAGTTCCAAGAACGAGAATTGAGAAAAAGAGGAATGAAGAAATCAAATGGTTAAGGGTGGGTTTTATAGTGAGAAAGGGGCAAGTCAATAGTCCACACGAAACCCGAAGGTCGCATGTTACACGACAAGCCGTCATGGTGCGAAAATTAAGGAAGTTGTGGCCTCACGTTTTGAAATGAAAATAAATGACAAATAAAGACTTGCCACATCACCACCATCATTTCCCATAAAGACATGAATGTATATGTGTGTATATATAAATTCGATCATGGGCTATGAATTGGCCCATGAGCCCATAACCTCAAGGGCCTGTGTAATAGTCAAAAATTTATATGGCCCAATAAAGATGGGCCGCAAGACTGATGGACCATAGGACGGATGAGCCTGACCCATTGAAGTCTCTAGAAAATGAGTGGTCCCCAAGTAAGGGATTTGTCCCATTTATGAAAAATAGTGCCCAATAAAAAAAGGAGTTTGGTAAACTTGGGTAGATTGGGTAGATGAGCTTTACCCATCTACTGAATTATGTATAAATATATGGTCAAATGATGAATAAAGGGAGATATTCCATTTTTGTTTAAACCTAATTCGTTGTGTATTTTTCTGCATCTACAACACCCAACTAACACTTATTAATAAAAAATCATCAAAGAATCACACAACACTACCGTTGAAGTCAAAGCATGTTAAGTTTTTCTGTACAAAGGACCACATTTGAGTACAACTCTACTTTCCTCCTTCCCTCCCCAAAAATTCTCGGTTACCTTGAGGCCACAATTTGTTTCTTGCATTAAATCTGATTATGGGATTCTATTCAACCTGATTTTGGGGCTTGTGGTACAGGGTTGTTCTCATTGACGTCATCTTCTTCCATTAGTTTATTAACGCTTGAAAGTTGATTTCTAATAAAATATATCCTTTATTTGTCTCTATTTTTTACCCCAAAAAATTATCGTGTTACTGTTCAAATGGCATCCAATAATTTAAACGAACTGCCAAGCCGAGTCCCCTATTTGTTTGGGGTTAGGATCGTCTGCCCTGAGCCGCTGAAGCCATCAAAAAATGCAGCAAAATTATTACCAGTTGCATCATTTTTTATAAGAAAATCAGCAAAACATCTTTGCTGCAAATGAAAAATGCAGCAAATATGTTTTGCTGATTTTCTTATAAAAGATGCTGCAACTGGTTATAATTTTGCTGCATTTTTTTATCGCCACAACACTCAGGGCAGACGATCCTGACCCCTTTGTGAAACACAGATAAACCAAGATCGGACGTTATTTTGAAGGCTGGACTCAAGCCCGAGCTGAGCCGAGCCTCCAGTACTCAACTCCGTTCAAATCTTTCCGTTATAGCCCCTACAGATAAGTTGAATAGACATATAGATCAAATGACATTAGTTTAAGAGGGCGTATTAGATAGTGAAAAAGTTGCTAAAGTATTATCCAAAAAAACACAATAAAAGTCACGAGGGAAATAAGAACTAGGTTTCTCAGTAAAATAAGAAATCGTAAAAAAGGAATATATTTGATTTAGTTCGCCACTGGGGTACTTGATGCAGGGGGATCCGAGTCAGACGATGCCGAGCTGTCAGATTGCTCATTAATGGCGCTGGATTACCTGGAGCAGGAGGATCAGCGCAAGAATGGCAAGAAATCGTAATCCAGCCTAATTGGGGCAGTTTCCGTGCACGTGTCGGTTTTTTGGCCATAACTGGAGCTACGAGTGTCGGATTCGCGCCCGTGACCCCGATTCGGAAAGCTAATCTCGGCGCGGACGTCGTGGCCACCGAGCTATGCTCGGTGCACATCGTTTCGAGCCCCAAATCCGCTGTTTTCCTTTCCGATTCTTTATTTTTAGTTATTTTTTGCTACTTATGGTAATTTTTTATTTGTCAATTAGGAGATGATTCTGAACCCGATTTGGGCCAGATTTTTGGCAATCTTTTTATTTTTTTCCATGTTTTGTTTTGGTAGGACTTTTAGGGTTTTGCTATTTTTGGCAAAAATCCCATTAGGGGTCGATTTTTAGCTATTTATACCCGGCTTGTGGGTTGTTTTTATTCATTCTTGATTATACATAATTATAAAAAAATTCCAGAGTGTTCTCTGAATTTTGGGTCGAATTTCTCCCTTTTCTTTCTTGCAAATTACCCGTTGCGCTAGCCTACAGAATAATCTCTATTCTGTCCGGCGTCAGTACTTGTGTCACCTTGGTGTTGTACTATATATGATATGTATGTATGTAATTCAGATTATCTTTCTACAGGGCGGTTGATCCAAGAACATAAAATACGGAATGCATGAACAACATTAGAACAAAAATCATAACTGAGAGTGGAAAGATGTGATATAACTCAATATATAGCTCAAACGACAACAACATCCAATAGATCACAACTTCAATAAGCCATTAGTAGCAATAACAACAACTTATCAGAAAAGCTGAGCCACGACTCATAGAACAGTCAAATAATGTTTGGTAATTTTTTGTTTTGTTTTTATTTTAATTAAATTAATTAAATGAAATTAGTAAATATATATATATATATATATATATATATATATTGTGGTTATATATATATATATATATAACACCACGACACACACGCACTGTCTGCAAATCAGACCACTTCTTCTCTTCCTTCCTCTTCGTTTCTTCAACCTGAGAGAGAGAGAGAGAAGAGGAGAGAGGGAACCGGAGCAGTGAGAGGGAGAGGAGAAGCGGGAGCAGAAGAGGAGAGAGAGGGTCGCTGGCGAGGAGGCGGCGCGGCGCGACGTCTGCGGCTGCTGGTCACGGGAGTGTGCAGGAGGGTGGCGGTGCGGCTGTGAGGGGCGGAGGGCGCATTTGGTAGCCGGTTCGGTCGGGGTTTGTGGCACCGGTTCGGTGACGATTCTTGCCTTGTTTTGCGTGTTCTTTGGAGGTTTTGTGGGTGGTCACCGTGTGCACGATATATCCGATTTTGGGGACGATCCGTTGAACGGTTTGGCATAGTTTGCGATTCAAAATACGTCATGGTGATGGTTTTGCGCGTCACGGGATCTGATCGGGTTAGCGGGCTTGCGGTTCGGAAGCCAGTGTTGGTTTGTCGCTGTTTTTGTGCACGCTTTTAGAGGTAGGGAAACCTTTGTTTTTATTACGAGTTCACGCACTGTGGGCGTGTGAAAATTTTAGTCGTGATGTTCAGAAATTGTGATGGCTTAGAAAATTATGTTTAACATGTTTAAATTGAAAAGAATGAAAATAAATATAATTAATTAATTAATAAATAAATAAAATAAAATAAAATAATTGAAATAAACAAATAAATGAATAAAATGGGAATTACTGACAGTTGATGTGTTTCGTGCTTATATGATTTTATTAGAGCATGTTGTGTATGTATTGATTTGATTTCATTATTTAAAAGGTAATTAAATAAGAAGTTGATATTTTTGAGAATTGACGATAGGATGATGTGTACATGCCTATGTGATTTTATTCGAGCGTGCTACGTGTGTATTAAATTTAAATGTGTTGGAAATCATGCATGTATGCCTAGGGTGCTAGCAATCGCATGATGGTACTATTATAATTCATATTCATCTCACGAGCATGTAGTCTATGGGAGACGAGAGAGCATAGTGCATTCAACACCGGACGTAGGGGTATGGTTATCCTGGTGTAGGATGTCCGTAACTCGGAGTCCGCTTGTTTCTAGGACTCCGGGTTACGGACATCCTAGATGAGTCACGTACGCAGTTGGTCGTATAGGAGGTGACTGAGTCGCGTATGCAGTTGGTTGTACAGGATGTGACTGCAGGGTGGCAAAGAGAGCTACGTTTGGGATTGGTTTTTCGCGTTACGTTAGGGATTCCGGGTTGTGGAATGCCCGCTTGTTCCTAGAACTCCGGGTTACGGACATCCTAGATGAGTCACGTACGCAGTTGGTCTTACAGGATGACTATAGGGTGGCAGAGAGAGCTACGCCTAAGACTCGTGTATGGAAATGTATGTAGACATGGACATGCATCACATTCTCACATCATTTCATGATATCAGTTAGTTGAGACTTGTGTATATATATATAAACTTGCTCTACGATTCTATTACTGTTGTTATAGCTGGAATGATGAGTATTCAGTGGGTCGAGTTGTGGATCTCACGGGTACGTAGACTGAGACAAGATGTATATTTTATATTGTTCCAGGATGTGACTCACTTTTAGTTTTGGGAAGAGCCAGTTAGGCATAGATGGAAGGCGTTTCTTTGCTGAGCATTGTGAGCTCATTCCCCCTGTGTTATTATTTTCAGGTTATGTGACCGAACATGGTCGGATGTTGTTGTTGTGATGCTATTGGCATGTTGGGACCTACTGTTACATTTTGTTGTTCAGGTCATGTTTAGGGCTAGTTTGCATTTACGTTGCCCTTTTTGGATTAATGTATTATTCTTTTGGCAGCTACCGGTGTAGTGGTCTGTATCTAGCCGGGTTGGCTTGTATTTCCTTTCTGTCTGTTGACTGGTGTGTATTTTAGACTATGCTTATGTTGTGGGGCTTGGAGGGGTGGCGGCTCTGTTGTGCCATCGATCCCGGTCCCTTGTGATGTGTTTGGGATGGTTTTCCTGTTGTTTAGGATATGTATATATTGTATTACAGGGTGTATGGAGTGGACCTTATCCACCGGGTGGTTTCTGTATAGACGAAACTCTGCCCGATTTTCGTTAGAATCGTCAGGTGATGCTCCAGTGAATCCTAGACTCCAGTACAGGAGGTTCTGTGAATTTGGGGCGTTACACTTTTATTCGCTACAGATACAATTATGATCATTTTATTCACAATTCTACACTAACAACGGCATAATTAAGAATGAAGGTTAACAAATGTTACAAAAATATATTAGATTTATTCTACTACTAACACTATTCTGTTTTGATCTCTCAATTAACAATCATTATTATACTAATAATAAAAACAAACAATTTTTTGTGGCTTATATAATCTAGTCCTTCCGTGTTTATCGACTTTTTTAGTCCATGTGCGTGGCATGAAATTTTCTTTAATTCTAGACAAAAGTATCTCATGCCTGAGATTTTAAGTCAGAGAAGTGAGGTATCAACATGTTAGATATTGGCATGACTCTAGGGGAGCACACCCGCATCATAACTTATATATATCATTGATGTACCACTTAAAGCAACTGGTAGATAACATCAACAACGCTAGCTTAATCATTAATTTAATAGCCCACTAATTTAAGTATCCATGACTTATGGCAGTGACTTCTTTAAGTGAAGGTCTATTATTTGACACTACATCTTTTGCATAGAGAAGTAACTGATTCTCTAAGAAAGGCACTCCATTAGTAGTAGACACAGGTCTTTGTCTGTACGTGTATTTTTCAACTGATTCCATTTTGTTGATAAAAAATGTTCCAGCCCTTCAATACGATAATTCTGCAAATAAATTATTTTGAATCGATACAAAATGTCCCATAACAAAAATAAGCACGTAATAAACTTCGAGTACTACTATGAGATATAAGATATGATTGGAGTGAGAGACGCATGACAGTAAAGACAGCACAATTCAGCATATGAATTGGACCTGAATACTTAGCTCGAAACCATCCACTCGCAATCCAATAGCATCATATACAATTCTATTGTCCGGCCACTTAAATAGTAATGTAAGGCAGTGAGAGAGGGAGATCTACAAAGATTTCAAAAAATTTCATAGTAGTACTCGAAACTTAATGGATGTACAAAGCGAAATAACCACCGCTGAGATCTAAAATTTCGAAAGCATAAAATGCAATCATTTTTGGTAGCAATAGTTTGCATAAACCTCTTCAAGCGTCACAAACGCTGAACAAGCAGCCTATCGCACTTGCTCGTTGCCATCCATACACATTAGAAGTCCCAAAGGAACATTTTCAAATTGCTCACGACCTTCTTGCTGACCAATCCATAACCCATGCGTCTCTCAAACCACAGGGACCAACAAGGCCATGGGACCCTTTACCGAAGCATATGATATTAATCCTGTTTTTTTTTTTTTTTTTTACAATTGATTATGTAGGAAGGAGTAAGGGGGTGAGGGAGTGGAGTGGTGACAATTCCATACCACCTCATGCAAGCCACCTCCATCAACTGTGCATGCGAAGCCAAAAACCTATCAACCTCATGCATGGTTCAGCGAAGTCAAGAATGGCGGTCGGGATAAATCACGCGTGAAGAGTTTTGGCAGTTTCTGAAGATCACGCTTGAAGATTACAGACATATCCACATGCCACGCCTGTGCAAGTGGTGTTTGTTTTGTTTCTACTTTGTTCGTATATATATATGGATGTTGTAAGGATTGTAATATGTAGTAGACAAGACAAGTGTAGACACAAGAGAGAAAAGAAAAACCCAGAGAGGTTTGTGAGTTGTGAGAGTGTGTGAGGTAGAGTTGAGTGTGAGCATTGTATCCTCCTCCCTCCCCATCATCGGTTTTCTACAACCGAAAGATAGTGAAAACTCTCTCAAAGTGGACGTAGGTACCAATTGGACCAAACCACTATAAATATTGGTGTCTATTGTGTGTGTGTTTGTGTTTAGGATTGGTTTGAGCATAACAAAGTGGTATCAGAGCCTACTGTAAAAAACAGAGTCGATTCTTGTAATCCTATTTCGAACCATTCCACTCATCAAACCACCTCATCACTCATATTTTCGGGTGACCCATCTTCGGATGAACAATTTCCCATTGAGAACCACCGCAATCGCCGCTGCACGCGCTGCCCAATGCTCGACGCGTTAGAGCACTCGGTGTCATGCGCCCCACACGTTGTCTACTTCCAGCACATGTGAGTCCCACGCGCCTTCAACCTTCAGCGCGTGTGAGACCACGCATTGACACATCATCGATGACGTCATCACACATGCCACGTCATTGCCGACGTCAGCAGTTGCCACGTGTCATTCCCAGACTGTGCCACGTGTCACACCACCATTCAGCCACATCATCTGCCACGTGTCAACCTGACACCCTGTCGCGTGTACTACCACTTGCCACTCCCTGCTGCTGCCACGTCATCAGTACTTTGCTGAAATTACAATTGTGCCCCTCGCCGTTATTTTGACTGTTGTGGACTCATCCTAAGTCAGATTTGAGCTCAGTCAGAGGCGATCTTAAGGTTTTTTACCGTTCCGGATGCAACGGTACACTCTGTTTCACATGATTCCACTCCAAATATATCAAAAAATCCAGGGAGAGCTTAAACTTGATCCGATTCGATGGAAGATTCAGGATCCGGAGCCATGATTAAATTGTCGGCTTCAAATTATACCATATGGAAACCCAGGATGGAGGATCTCCTTAATTACAATGACTTGGAAGACCCATTGGAAAACGAAGGCGCAAAACCCACGTTAATTGTGGAGAAAGATTGGACCAAGATGCACAGAAAGACTATTGGCCAAATCAGACAGTGGATAGACCACAGTGTATTCCACCATGTTGTGCAAGAGACCAACACCTACGAACTCTGAAAGAAGCTCGAGGATATGTACCAGGCCAAGACTGCTCGAAATAAAGCGATTTTAATGATGCGACTGGTCAATTTGAAGCTGAAGAGTGGAATCTCTGTAGCCGAGCACACCAGGGAGTTTCAGAACCTGGTGAACCAGTTTGCAGCTGTAGAGTTAAACCTCGGCGATGAAACTCAGGCCTTACTTCTACTCAGTTCCTTACCTCCCAATTGGGAAATATTGGTGGTTTCCCTCGGTAACTCAACACCGAACGACAAACTCACTATGACGATAGTAAAGGATGCCATATTCAGCGAAGAAGCCCGAAGGAAGGAGATCGACATGAACCAATCACATGCCTTTGTCATAAAAGGTCAAGGAAATTTTTATGGAACTGACAGAGGCAGAAGCAGAGGAAGGTCCCAAACCCAGCAATGACAAAAATCCACAAAAGGGTAAATATGTTTGTTTTAATTATGGCCTCGCAGGACATTTAAAGAAGAATTGCCGCAAATTACAAAGGGAGCAAGGTCAAAGCAGCCACCGGCCACAGAAGGAAGATGGCGACTCCATGGTCACTGTTGCAGGAGATATCCCTATATGCTCAGTCGATGAATAGGTTTGCCTTCACGTAGGAAGCAATGAAGCCGAGTGGGTGATTGACACATCAACATCTTACCATGTCACTCCCCACAGTGATTTCTTCACCCCGTACAAAGCTAGAGACTTTGGTACAGTCAGAATGGGAAATACAAGTTTCTCGAAGATTGTGGGAATTGGCAATGTCCAGATCAGGACTGGTATTGGTTACAGTATGGTGTTAAATGATGTCAGACATGTGCCCGACCTTCGTCTCAATCTCATTTTCTAGACAACCTTAAACCGGGAAGGCTACGGTAACTACTTCAGCAATGGCACCTGGAAGTTGATAAAATGAGCCATGGTTGTCGGCCGAGGATAGATACATGGCACATTATACAAAACCCATGTGAAGGTGATTTCTGACAGTCTCAATGCAGTTGAAGATGAGACTTCACCAAATTTGTGGCACAAAAGACTCGGACAGATGGGAGAGAAAGGGTTGCTTACACTGGCAAGGAATAAACTAATTGCAGTATCAAAAGGTATTCCATTAAACCCTTGTGATCACTGTTTATTTGGAAAGCAACATAGAGTCTCTTTCAACTCAACTACCAAAAGAAGATCAGAGTTGTTGATTTTAATACACATTAATGTTTGTGGTCCCTTAGAAGTGGACTCCTTAGGCGGTAACAAATATTTTCTCACATTCATTGATGATGCTTCACGAAAGGTGTGGGTATATTTTTTGAAAACAACGGACCAGGTGCTCAATTACTTCAAGGCATTCCACGCCATGGTAGAGCGGGAAATTGGAAAGAAGCTAAAATGCCTCCGATCAGACAATGGAGGTGAGTACACTTCCAATGAGTTCCGAGCATACAACTTTGAACACGGTATCCGACATAAGAAAATGGTCCCACGTACCCCACAACATAATGGTGTAGCCGAGAGAATGAACCGAACCATTATGGACAAAGTCAGAAGTATGATTAATATGGCTAAATTGTAAAGCCATTCTGGGGTGAAGCGGTTAAAGCCGCCATCTACCTGATCAACATATCACCATCAATACTACTACAGTTCAAAGTACCGGAAAAGGTATGGACTGGAAGAGATCCCTCCTACTCTCACCTGAGAGTATTTGGGTGCAAGGCATATGGAGATGAAGAATTCAGATACAAACTATGGGATCCAGAATCAAAGAAGGTTATCAGAAACAGGGATGTTGTGTTCCAAGAGAACCAGACATACAAAGACACTGAAAAGACCACAAAGTTTAGTGGTACCATTCCCAGTGTTACAAACATCATCCCAGATCCTGCACAAGTACAGTTGATCCCCGATAATGAAGAAATGCAGGATAAAATTCCAGAAGCAGAGGAGGAAGAAGAACCTGAGGGTGTTGAGCAGGGGGAGCCACAAACCCCTCCACCAGAAGCTACAGAACCAGAAGTAGCTCCTCTAGTTGAAGAGCCTTAGCCAAGAAGATCTGAAAGAGGCCGATCACTGATTCCGTCGAGGAAATATCTAGAGTCAGACTATATTCTGCTTACTGATGAAGGGGAACCAGAATGCTTTCAGGAAGTAAAGGCTTATACAGACAAAGGTAAATGGGTGCAAGCTATCCAAGAAGAAATGAGTTCCTTGCAGAAGAACCAGACTTATGATTTGGTGAGACTTCCCAAAGGCAAGAAAACATTGAAAAACAAATGGGTGTTCAAGCTGAAGAGAGACGCCAACAGAAAACCGATAAAGCACAAAGCCCAATTGGTTGTCAAAGGATTCCAACAGAAGAAAGACATTGACTTTGATGAGATATTCTCACCAGTGGGGAAAATGACCTCAATTCGAGTGATACTCGGATTGACAGCTAGTCTAAACCTAGAGCTTGAACAGATGGACGTCAAGACATCATTCCTCCATGGAGATCTACATGAGGAAATTTATATGGACCAACCAGAAGCTTTTAAATTTACAGGGAAAGAGCATATGGTCTGCAAACTGAAGAAGAGTCTCTACGACCTCAAGCAAGCACCGAGGCAATGGTACATAAAGTTCGACTCATTCATGGTGGGTCATGGTTACAAGAGAACTGCTACAGATCAATGCGTCTACATTCAGAAATTCCCGGATGGTAACTTTGTTATTCTATTGTTGTATGTTGACAACATGTTGATAGTTGGACAGGATGCTAATATGATCAGCAAGTTGAAGCAAGAACTGTCCAAGTCCTTTCACATGAAGAACCTAGGCCCAGCTCAACATATATTGGGCATGAAGATTTTTCATGACAGGAAATCCAAGAAGTTGTGGTTGTCACAAGAGAAGTATATTGAACGGGTGATTGCAAAGTTCAATATGAGAAATGCCAAGCCAGTCAGTACTCCCCTAGCTAATCACTTCAACCTAAGCAAGAGATCGTGTCCCTCTTCGACGAAAGAAAAAGAAGAGATGGAAATAATCCATTACTCTTCAGTTGTTGGTAGCTTGATGTATGCAATGGTTTGCACCAGACTGGATATAGCTCACGCTGTAGGCATTGTGAGCAGATTTCTCTCAAATCTAGGCAAAGACCATTGGGAAACAGTCAAGTGGATTCTTAGGTACCTGAAGAGTACATCGAAACTATGCTTGTCCTATGGGGGAGCAGAACCAGTCTTGGAAGGCTATACAGATTCAAATATGGCCGGTGACATTGACAACAAGAAATCTACATCAGGATTTCTATTTACTTTTGCAGGGGGAGCTGTATCATGGTAGTCCAAATTGAAAAAGTGTGTTGCCTTATCTACAACATAAGTAGAATACATTGCCGCAGCGGAAGCTGGAAAGGAAATGTTGTGGGTAAAACGATTTCTCCAAGAACTAGGTGTTATTCAGAAAGAATACAAAGTGCATTGTGACAGTCAAAGTGCTCTGGACTTGAGCAAGAATTCAATGTACCATTCCCGTACGAAGCATATCGACATTCGCTATCACTGGATACGCGAAATAATGGAGCAATAATTATTGAAGATTGTGAAGATCTATACAGATCAATAAGAACCCGGCTGACATGTTGACAAAAGTGGTTACTCAAGAGAAGCTAAAGCTATGCAGAGACATAGCCAGGATAGATATCAACTAAAGCGCAACAGAAGACGTTCTCCTCCGATTGGTATGGAAGGGGGAGAATTGACAGTTCCATACCACCGCATGCAAGCCACCTCCATCAACTGTGCATGCGAAGCCAAAAACCTATCAACCTTATGCATGGTTCAGCCAAGTCAAGAATGGCGGCCGGAATAAATCACGCGTGAGGAGTTTTGGCAGTTTTTGAAGATCACGCTTGAAGATTACAGACATATCCACATGCCACACCTGTGCAAGTGGTGTTTGTTTTGTTTCTACTTCGTTCGTATATATATATGGATGTTGTAAGGATTGTAATATGTAGTAGACAAGACAAGTGTAGACACAAGAGAGAAAATAAAAACCCAGAGAGGTTTGTGAGTTGTGAGAGTGTGTGAAGTAGAGTTGAGTGTGAGCATTGTATCTTCCTCCCTCCCCATCATCGGTTTTCTACAATCGAAAGATAGTGAAAACTCTCTCAAAGTGGACGTAGGTACCAATTGGACCGAACCACTATAAATATTGGTGTCTATTGTGTGTGTGTTTGTGTTTAGGATTGGTTTGAGCATAACATGTGGTGAGGGGTAGAGGAAGAAGGAAAGGGAAGGGGGTTTGATGGTTGCTTTATCAAGCTACGTATTATCTATTGGAATGTTCGGGGCCTTGACAACCCTTTAGAGAGCATTTGGTATTATCCTTTATTCTTTACAATTGATTGTGTAGGGAGGAGTAAGGGGTGAGAAAGCGGAGTGGTGAAGGGCAGAGGAAGGAGGAAAGGGGAGGGGGTTTGATGGTTGCTTTCTCAAGTTACGGATTATCTATTGGAATGTTCGGGGCCTTGATAACCCGAACAAAAAGAAGATGGTGGAGATTAGGTTTGAAGATATTGAATGTTCAGATGTCTGCAGGAGACCAAATTGGGGTTGATGTTTGAGAAATTACCAAAGTCTGTGGGGAAAGAGGTACTTAGAGATGTCTGATGCGTGGAAGGGTAGTTTCATAAGTTGCAATGGCGCATGTACTTCGGGAGGGTGGCTTTCAGTGGATCTTGTCAGGAGTTTATGAGCCAGTGGAGAATGGGGAGAGATGCTTGTTTTGGGAGGATATGTACTCCCTGAGTGGTCATTGGCCAATGTCGTGGTGTTTGGGGGTGATTTCAATGTCGTGAAATCCCCTTTGTAGAGATCTACTTAGAGGGCGAATGAATACGGATATGGAGGAGTTTTCGGAGTTTATTGATAGTCTTCCCTCCCTTCAAAAGATACTGACCCTTTCGGCGCTCAATCACCGGTTCCTAACAGCCTACTCTCCTAGAGGAGGCTCCCAGCTGCAAACCCAAATAAGTAATGGGGAACAAATTGACATCACATCCCAGAACAACAGCAAGAAAATCAATGTTGTCCAACTCCCTTAGCAGAGTTAGAGTTCCTTTTTGAGTAGACCTGTCAATGCACGGGATTCAAAGCGGATCAGGATTGAGCCCTTCGACTCCGGCAGGGGAGGTGGAGGACGTTGATTCTCTTACAACTATTCTGGGATGTGGTTAGTTTGTTCCCCGTTACTTATTTGGTTCTGCCACCCAAGGCTCTTCTGGAAGAGTGGGTTGTTGGGACCCGGTGATTGAGAGGGTTAAGAGCAGACTTTTAGTATCTTTTGAAGGGAGGGAAGCTAAACTCTTTTTTTTTTAAAAGTTAAGAGGGAAGCTAAACTTGATTAAGAGCATAGTGAAAATCCGGTGTCTATCAAGGAATGAGTTAGCAGTATCTTATATTTTAGTTAAGTTTTATAATAAGAGGAGATTTATGTCCGACACTTATTGTCACACCCCAAAATATAGGGCGGGATAAGAGGTAATCTAAATGGCATGGAGTTAACTAGGGATTCCTTTGCGACTAGACTCAAAGTGATCACTGACCCGTTTCCAATAGCTATAGATTTACCAACTGAATAAATTCTTAGGATAAAGTGGGAGCTCATTTCCCACAATCTGATAGCACCATGTTGTATATTATTACCTTTTTAAACTAAAACTACAAGGAGTTGGTACCGTTTTCAAAGTAACATCGGTATATAAAACACATACCCGAAGTATTGTACTCTGAAAATTTGACAAGTTTGTCTTTTCAAGAAAATTAGGCAACCCAAAAGAGGCCTATAAGTAGAATTTGCTCACCAACATATTCATCAAGTGTGTTGGGGACTAAAAACACACAGCA
Source organism: Cornus suecica (assembly GCA_963922005.1). Lineage (NCBI taxonomy): Eukaryota > Viridiplantae > Streptophyta > Magnoliopsida > Cornales > Cornaceae > Cornus > Cornus suecica. The sequence continues at coordinate 67,838,034 of OY998241.1, read as the reverse complement.
GGCATCTTCTGTATAACAAGCAGTAAAAGATGCTTGCTTTCATTTATACAACAGGGTTTTTCATTCTATTACTACAACATACACAAAAATTCTCACCCTGCTTCATTTCCAAAACTATACTCCATGACTTATCTTAGATAACATCATATAAATAAGAACAAAGTTCATCAATTCCAAAGTAAAACCATCCTATACTGCCACAAAATCAGCTGAACACAAAAGGAAACATATCCTTCAAACAAAACAGCAGCACGTAGTGCTCACCAGAGCCTTGGAACCTGAATTTGTTAGGAATGAGCAACCAAAGCCCAATAGGAAACTCTAAGCATGCCTCCCATAGGTTTTATGCATATGTGACTTTAAGAACTACTCAGACTACATAGAAGTTAATTAAAATACAATTTTGCACTTAAATAAAACAAAGCTGAAATGGAAAGTACAACACAAGTTGTAAACGGTTAAAAGTCCACTTCTGAATAGTTTTCATTTCTGGTACATGAGTATTTACAACTTTAGCCTTATTCCGGAATGTCCTATGCTGCCCTTCCCCCACCGGTCAACATAGAATCACTCCCCACACCCAAACAAGGGTCTACCGCTGCGGGTATCGGGATTTTCACTAGGTACCCTCATTTTGCACCCCTTCCAAATACTTCAGCCCCTTGGACTTTATCACTCCGAAATAATTACAGATGTACCATCATCGTATATTATAAACCCTTAGGGGAATACAAATCAAGAACTAAATTCTGTAAATGATTTTCCAACGATAGATAGTTTAAACTCAGCCCATGGCAGCAAAAGGAAAGCAAACATTGGGGTACAAAACACCTCTCTTTTCTAGTAATATATGCAAAGTTTGGTGTAGAAGATGAATAATGACATGCAATGAAGAAATTCTCAATTAACATGAAAAACATATATTTTCTGAAAGTTCCATACCTAGCTCACCGCCATCATCACCACATGCATGTACCAACAGAGTCAAGATTTTCAGCTAGATGAATCACGCGTGAAGATTTCCAGTTCACCCACATAGATCTACCTCTCCAAATGTCAAGATTTGTAGCTTCATGTTGTGCAAGTTGGTTTTGTCTTCTACTCTCCTCCACACCTATAAATATGGGTGTGTTGAGCATTGTATCAATCAAGTAAAGAAAACACAAAGCAAGAGAGTGAGAAGTGTACGCATAGAGTTTGTGAGGTTTTGAGTAGAGTTGAGTTTTGTAAACTCCTCCTCCCCACCATTTTTCTTCAAAGCTAATGAAAACTCTCTCCCGTGGACGTAGGCTCAAATTTTGGCCCAACCACTTATACATTTTGTGTCTATATTTTGTTTGTGTGTGTGTGGTTTAGATAGGTTTATCCCAAAAAAGTGGTATCAGAGCCAAGGAAGAAGCTTGGAGATCAAACTCAGAAGGAGTTTCAAGCTGGAGCAAAAACAGGGTCGAAACTTTGAAAGCTTATTCGACGCGTTCCAGAGCTCAAACAGAAATTTTGAGCACCAATCCAGACTCCTCATTGAAGCAGAAGTGCAACCACGTTGAGAACGCCACCAGAATACCCTCCACGCGTCGCCCCTGCTCCCTGCGCGTGGCCCTCACGCGCCTGGTAATCTTCAACCTCCACCCACACGCTCACGCGCCCCACGCGCCCAATGAAGTCACTGCTGACATCATCACTCCCTGCCACGACATTGCTGATGTCATCTTGCCATGTGTCATCACCTCACTATTCCACGTATCACGCCCGGTTTCTGCCACGTCATCATAGTTATGAAAATTACGGTTTTGCCCTCCAGCACTATTTTGACTATTCCGGACTCATTATAAGTTCAATTTGAGCTCAGTCAGAGGTGATCTTAAGGTTTTCGATTGTTCCGGACGCAACGGTACACTCCATTTTGGTTGATTCGGCTCTGAACATATCAAACAAGCCAGGGAGAGCTTAAAGTCGATCCGATTCGATCGAGGATTCAGGATCAGGAGTAATGATTAAATTGACGGCATCAAACTACACCATGTGGAGACCCAGGATGGAGGATCTCCTTAATTTCAAGGATTTGGTGGACCCGTTAGAGAACAAAGACGCAAAGCCCACTGCGATAGCAATAAAAGATTGGACCAAGATGCACAGGAAAATTATTGTTCAAATTAGACAGTGGATAGATCATAGTGTATTCCACCATGTTGCGCAAGAGAAAAATGCCTATGAGCTCTGGAAGAAGCTCGAGGATATATACCAGGCCAAGACCGCTCGAAACAAAGCTTTTCTAATGATGCGACTGGTAAATTTGAAGCTGAGGATCAGAACCTCTGTAGTTGAGCACACCAGCGAGTTTCAGAACCCGGTGAACCAATTTGCAGTTATAGAGTTGAATCTTGGTGATGAAACTCAAGCCCTACTTCTGCTCAGCTCCTTACCACCCAATTGGGAGACACTGGTGGTTTCCCTCGGCAACTCAGCACCGAACGACAAACTCCTTATGATGACAGTAAATGATGTCATATTCAATAAGGAAGCCCGAAGAAAGGAGACCGGCATGAACCAATCACATGCCTTTGTCACAGAAGGTCAAGGAAAATCTTACGGAACTGGTAGAGGCAGAAGCAGTGGCATAAGTAGAGGAAGGTCTTGAACCCGCAGCAGACCCAGCGATGATAGAAATCAATAAAAGGGTAAATATGTTTGTTTTCATTGTGGCATCGCAGGACATTTAAAGAAGAATTGTCGCAAATTACAAAGGGAGCAAGGTCAAAGTAGCCACCAGCCACAGAAGGAAGATGGCGACTCCATGGTCATTGTTATAGGAGATATCGCTATATGCTCAGTCGATAAAGAGTTGTGCCTCCATGTAGGAAACAACGAAGCCGAGTGAGTGGTTAACACAACAACATCTTACCACGCCACTCCCCACAGTGATTTCTTCACCTTGTACAAAGCTGGAGACTTTGGTACATTGAGAATGGGCAATACAAGTTTCTTAAAGATCGTGGGAATCAGCGATGTCCAGATCAAGACCAGTATTGGTTGCACTATGGTATTAAAAGATGTCAGACATATGCCTAGCCTTCGTCTCAATCTCATTTCCTAGACAACCTTAGATCGGGAAGGCTACGACAACTACTTCAGCAATGACACTTAGAAGCTGATAAAAGGAGCCATGGTTGTCACCTAAGGACAGATACACGACACACTATACAGAACCCATGTGAAAGTAATTTCTAACAGTCTCAATACGGTTGTAGATGAGACTTCACCAAATTTGTGGCACAAAAGACTTGGACACATGGGGGAGAAAGGGTTGCTTACACTGACAAGAAAGAGACTAATTGTAGTATTGAAAGGTATTCCATTAAACTTTTGTGATCATTGTTTATTTAGAAAGCACTATAGAGTCTATTTCAACTCAACTACCAGAAGAAGATCAGAGTTGTTGAGTTTAGTACACACTGATGTTTGTGGTCCTATAGAAGTGGAGTTTTTAGGCGGTAACAAATATTTTCTCACATTCATTGACGATGCTTCACGAAAGGTGTGGGTATATTTTTTGAAAACAAAAGACCAGGTGCTTGATTACTTCAAGGCATTCCATGCTATGGTAGAGCGAGAAATCGAAAAGAAGCTAAAGTGCCTCCGATCAGATAATGGAAGCGATTACACTTCCAACGAATTCTGAGCATACTACATTGAACGCGGTATCTGACATGAGAAAACGGTCCCACGTACCCCACATCATAATGGTGTAGCCGAGAGGATGAATCGGATCATTATGGACAGAGTCAGAAGTATGATCAGTATGGTTAAGTTGTTAAAGTCATTCTGGGGTGAAGCGGTTAGAGCCGCCGTCTACCTAATCAACAGATCACCATTAGTATCGCTGCAGTTCGAAGTACCAGTGAAGATATGGACTGGAAGAGATCCCTCCTACTCTCACCTAAGAGTATTTGGGTACAAGGCATTTGCACACGTATCCAAGGAGCAAAGACAAAAGCTTGATCTGAAGTCAACTCCATGCATCTTCATCGGCTATGGAGACGAAGAATTCAGATACAAACTATGGGATCTAGAATCGAAGAAGGTTATCAGAAGCAGGGATGTTGTGTTCCAAGATAACCAGACATACAAAGACATTTAAAAAATCACAGAGCCTAGTGGTTCTACTCCCAGTGTTCCAAACATCATCCCAGATCCTACACCGTACAGCTTACCCTGAATAATGAAGAAATGCAGGATGAAATTCCAGAAGCAGATGAGGAAGAAGAACTTGAGGGTGTTGAGCAAGGGGAGCCACAAACCCCTCCACAAGAAGCTATAGAACCAGAAGTAGCTCCTCCAGTTGAAGAGCCTCAGCTAAAAAGATCTGAAAGAGGTCGATCGCTGATTCCGTCGAAGAGATATCTAGAGTCAGACTATATTCTGCTTACTGGTGAGGGGGAGCCAGAATGCTTTCAGGAAGTAAAGACCCATACAGATAAAGGTAAATGGGTGCAAGCTATGCAAGAAGCGATGAATTCCTTGCAGAAGAACTAGACTTACATGGACCAACCAGAAGGTTTTAAAGTTATAGGGAAAGAGCATATGGTCTGCAAACTGAAGAAGAGTCTCTACGGCCTCAAGCAAGCACCGAGACAATGGTACAAGAAGTTCGACTCATTCATGGTGGGTCATGGTTATAAGAGAACTGCTGCAGATCAATGCGTCTACATTCAGAAATTCCTGGATGGTAACTTTGTTATTCTATTGTTGTATGTTGACGACATGTTGATAGGTGGACATGATGCTAGTATGATCAGCAAGCTGAAGCAAGAATTGTCCAAGTCCTTTGACATGAAGGACCTAGGCCCAGCTCAACATATATTGGGCATGAAGATTGTTCGTGACAGGAAAACCAATAAATTGTGGTTGTCACAAGAGAAGTACGTTGAACGGGTGATTGCAAAGTTCAATATGGGAAATGCTAAGCTAGTCAACACTCCACTAGCTAATCATTTCAAACTAAGCAAGCGATCGTGTCCCTCTTCGACAAAAGAAAAGGAAGAGATGGAAGCAATCCTTTACTCTTCAGCCATTGGTAGATTGATGTATGCAATGGTTTGCACCAGACCGGATATAGCTCATGCTATAGGCGTTGTGAGCAGATTTCTTTCAAATCCAGGCAAAGACCATTGAGAAGTAGTCAAGTGGATTCTTAGGTACCTGAAGAGTACATCGAAACTATGCTTGTGCTACAGGGGAGCTGAACCAGTCTTAGAAGGCTATACAGATTCAGATATAGCCAGTGACATTGACAGCATAAATTCTACATCAGGATTCTTACTCACTTTTGCAGGGGGGACAGTCTCATGGCAATCCAAATTGCAGAAGTGTGTCACTTTATCTACAACAGAGGCAGCGTATATTGCCGTAGCGGAAGTTGGGAAGGAAATGTTGTGGGTAAAACGGTTTCTCCAAGAACTGGGTGTCAGACATAACGAATACAAAGTGCATTGTGATAGTCAGAGCGCTCTGGACTTGAGCAATAATTCAATGTATCATTCCCACACGAAGCATATCGACATTCGCTATCACTGGATACGCGAAGTAATGGAGCTATAATTGTTGAAAATTGTGAAGATCCACAAAGACAAGAATCCGGCAGATATATTGACAAAGGTGGTTACTCGAGAAAAGCTAGAGCTATGCAGAGACAGCCATGATGGACATCAACTGAAGCGCAGCAGAAGACGTTCTCCCCCGATTGGTATGGAAATGGGAGAATTGAAAGTTCCATACCCAGCTCACCACCATCATCACCACATGCATGTACCAACAGAGTCAATATTTTTAGCTAGATGAATCACGCGTGAAGATTTCTAGCTCACCCACATGGATCTACCTCTCCAAATGTCAAGATTTGCAACTCCATGTTGTGCAAGTTGGTTTTATTTTCTACTATCCTCCACACCTATAAATATGGGTGTGTTAAGCATTGTATCAATCAAGTAAAGAAAATACAGAGCAAGAGAGTGAGAAGTGTAGGCAGAGAATTTGTGAGGTTTTGAGTAGAGTTGAGTGTTGTAATCTCCTCATCCCCACCATTTTTCTTCAAAGCTAGTGAAAACTCTCTCCCGTGGACGTAGACTCAAATTTTGGCCGAACCACGTATACATTTTGTGTCTATATTTTGCTTGTGTGTGTGTGGTTTAGATAGGTTTATCCCAACATTTTCAGCACCTCCAAGTTAAAGAAAAGTTCATATAATACCCTAACAAGAAATAGCATAAACCATATCAAGTACACTTTTAAAAGCTCTTAAAGAAACACAATTAGAGAGTCCTACCACACTCGAGTCCTAGGGTGGTGTGAGAATTTCCAGGTTGTCCTCTCTCATTTTTTTTACATAACTTTCTTGCCTACTCTCCTTTCTGATTTCCTCAAACTCAGTCCCTTTTATTTTACGTTATATTTTTGCCTCCTATTTTTCTGTATTTTTGCTAAGCCCGTAAGCAAAGAAAGAGAGAGGAGAAGATTGGAAACTAGATGAGCAGGTGACACATGTCCCAACACATGGCATGCTGTGTAATACCCCCTAATTTTCAAGCATAGGTTGGCCAGGCCTATACTGAAAACTAAGGTGCATCAACACTCAATAATAAACAAGCACGGAAGCAAAAGACATATTTAAGAAATAACAGAGTCTCAAAATTTTAATTCTCATGAATAAACAAATTCAGAAATCAAAAAGCCCCAAAGGGTACAACTCGGGAATCCATATCTATGGACCCCTAAACCTTAATGAAAAAAAAACAAGAGTCTAAAAAAAAATATAACTAAATTGAGTCCCTACACTGAACTGAAGTCAAAATGGAAGAACTTGCGAATGAATGATAATAGACCTCAACCCTGTGGCTGAAACTGCTGAGAACCTGAAACAACAACGGTGGGTCAGACCCACGAACAGAGTAGACTCTACATGATCCCAAACAGAATACCAATAATCATACCATCAACCCATGTCATCCTAAGAGAAAATATAAGGATAGTTCCACTACCCATAACTATAATCCTAATCCTAGATACATAAATCGCCATAAATACAGAAATTTAAGTCTCAAGTTAAAAAAAAAAACAAAACCAATAAAGTGAAACCATAATTTAAATCATAATTCAATAGTGACACCAAGCAAAGTGATACAATAACTAAACCACAAGTCTATAGGCAGCTAAACCATGTCAAACCATAACCACATACCTGATCTCCATGTCAGGGTATAGATGAGACTGCGTTAATAGTCAGTTCATCATGGTTCCCTCCATTCCACAATAACAGAAAACAATATATATATATATATATATATATATATATATATATATATATATATATATATATATATATATTAAATACGAATTATACCATAGATTAAAGAATCTACAAATTCCTTTATAATAATTTACTTTATCCCTTCTATGTAAATTCATAAATACTTCAAACCTGACATTCTAGATAATTCCTAAAATTCTAAACGCCAAAAAGAAACCTCCTAATTCCTCTCGAAAACTACAAAGACCCGTTACCCGAAACGCACCTAAAACTAAAAAAAAACGCTACTAGAATAATACCGATCGAACCGATGAGTCTATATATATGGATATATAACTATATAAGCACAGAAAAATAATATGAATATATTAATGATTAAAAATTATCTACACCGTAAATATAATACTTTTATTTTTATTTTTATTTTTTTATTTTTTTGCCTAGAAAGTAAATTAATTTAATTTTGTACAAAATCCATATAGTAATCCATCTATTTCACCTAAACCCAAACCTTACGAAATTCCTATCAACTAGTGCACTAGCTAACACACATGGAAATTCTCATGGGCCCACGTGTTGTGTCCTCAAAACATCACAATTTATTCCTCTCTAGGGATGACCAATTCAAAAATTGTCCTACTATTATGTTTCATTACTTCATTCCTGATCAATAGTTCACCAAGGACACTACTGCTATATATATATATATATATATATATATATATAACTGGCAATTAGTGCAAATTCTATTCTTACACCTATATACACGAGAATATAGACATCAATATAGAAAAGTTAGTGCGTTTTATTTTATTCTTTTTGAGCCATTTCATACACAGTAACCAAACTCACTTTATTCCCACTATAACCTTAATAGAAACCACTTAAAAGAAAACAATATGATTAAAACAAATCATGAAAAAATCTTGGTATCAATTTATTCAAATCAATTCGACAGTAGTAAGTTATTGTAAAAAAAAAAACTTTTAAACGTATATATATATATATGGACACAAAATCGGAAGGAAAACAATATATTGGTGTTATGATTACGGGTACAAAGGAGAAGAGTAGAACATTCTACTTACCTGATTTAAAAACCGAATCACACACAACAACAGATTGATCGTTGTTTCCCCTCCCCTTTCACGTAGCTCCCTCTCTACTCTCCCTCTATAGAATTGGTTGATTGAAAATGTAGGACTATCTTAGGGTTTTATTTTGGTTATATAAATATATATATATTTAATCCTTCTGATGGGCCCAAAAATATATTATAGCCCATTAGCTAATAAGCCCAACTAATTAACTTATAATTAATTAATTAAATTAAATATATCCAATATAAATAAATAAAAATTATGGGGTATTACATGCTGCATGTGGGATAAATGACACTTGTCCTCTAACCAGAAATTTCAAATTAATCCCCACCTCCTCATCTAATTCCATTTTAGTCCCGCGCTAAAACGTCCTAATTCTCAACTAAATCACAGTTTATCCCTTATACTAAAACAAATTAAAAAATCAATCCAATTACGTTAGTACTGTAAGTTTCACAAATCATAGAAGACATGGAGAACCATAAAACCATGAAGAGCTAGCAAGTATCACAAAAGTATGAAACTAGTACTATTACTGAGAAATTTACCTAAAGAATTCGAAAATTAATGATATGCAAATAACCTAACGTATTTAAGCAAGTAAAGAGCCTAAATACATTTCTAGGACGTCACACTTATGGTAAGACATTTACCTAAATTTATCTCCAAATGATTCATTATTGCTATCTTATTAGTTGAAAGGAGTAAAATGTTTAGCTTGAAATAAAAATATTTTTATACACTTGAGAATAAAATAAAAACATTAAACAAAATAAATACTTAGCCGTGTCCATATGTTCTTCTATTATATATTTGACACGTCCGACACACGGATACATACCTTTGTCCAACACTCTCCGAGTCCATGTAAAATAGGTTCTCGCAGTTGGGGTTTTCCTCAAAGATCTTGCGGCTGCTTTACTTATTACAATGTTCTATGTGTAATTAATAAGCAAAATAATAATTATTTCGCCAAAGCACAAGAAAAAAAACAAAAAAACAATGCAACAAACAGATAACCCATTCGCCTTCATAGGTCTACAATTTCATAAAATGTACATTATTGTTCACCAAATGAAAAATTCTACCAGAATTCCAATTTCCAACTCGAGGAGTTCCAAGTTTATAATTTGTTAACTATGAGATTCCCACGCAACATAAATCATTCAAAAACGAAGAACAAAAATCAAGTTCCCTTCTCCCTCGCCTCCCCTAAATACATAAATTATCCCATCTCCCTCGAAAACCATGTCACATGCTCTTATAAGATCAACAAAAACACGTGTAGGATTCATCTATCCAAGTCTTATAATGAATCCACATTATCATGAACATTTGAGCTAGCTTGCATCGTCAATGTTAATTCTCGACTTAGCTGGTTCTTTGTTACTTTATACTACCTCTAAAATTGACAACAAGGATTACAATTTCTATTCTACAAGGTTGGTCACTAAAGTGCATTTACTCTGACAAAATATAAGTACAGTGCACCACACAATGCCTCAACTGCAATAAGTGCATCAAAAGAACAAATAGGCTTGGAAATAGAATTTTTTTCTTATGGTCGGACCTGAATTGAAGAGAACATATATGGTTCGTAAGATATTTTCCATACTCTTCTCTATCTCTTGCTCAAAGTTATTTTAAAAAGAATAGCCTACTCTTCCAGAACTAATACACCAGTTTCAACGATTTACTGTGTGATAAAAATAGAATAGTAACTGCAGGAGATACTAAGATTTCCCTTTATTTGGTTATTTTATGAATTATTACTCATACCCCATGTCACCATCAGAAGTTTGAAGTTACATCTGCATTTTTGCAACTGGGAACTGTGATTTTAAATTTTGGTTAATGTTGATTCCCATGAGACTCTATACATGATTTTATAATGAAAATGTACATAAAATATATGTTTTGCTATCTTAGAAATTAGTAACACAACAGGAAAAATATTTATTATACATTATATAATATAACTATCGAGTACCCTATAGAACCAAACTGATTGTTCCGAAGTTACTGATATTATAACTGTTGAAGGATATAAATATTAACGTTATACATTCTCTAACAGCTTAAGGTTTTAAAGTAGTTGGGTAGTTAACATGGTATAGAGCCAAAGATCTTGTGTTCAAACCTCACTGTCATCCTTTGTTGAAAATTATTATTTCACGTCTTGAACAAAAAGAAGGTCACACGTGAGAGGAGGTAATATATATATTCCTTTTAGAGTAGTTAAGAGAAGATACAACCAACTTAGCTGAGGATATAACATATAACATATATAGTCATCATGTTAACAACCCAATGGCAACTATTAGCACATAGCCAACTTCAAAACTTAGTAACAACAACACTTTATTTTCCTTCACTTTTTTTTTTTAACAATTAATAACCATCTATATATAAAATAAACAACCTCTGACAGATCTAAACCCTTAATGCAACCCTTGGCCATGACACCAAAAGCATAAACTGCAACTTCCCGTGGCCTCCAGTTCCATTCATAGATCACACCATTTGTAGTGAACAGGACCTGCAGATAATTAAATATACAAAGGACTTTACCACTTGGTGCATGAAAATCTATTTGCAGATACTTGAAAAGTCGAGCATCTAAAATTTTACCAAAGAATTCCATGGCTGGCTTCCTTGAAAAAGCAGTAAATTTAGATAGCCATTAATAAAATTGGTTCTTATCAATGCTGGCAGCTATGGGCATACTCTTGCTTAACTATAGTTGTAAAAACACTTGTTAGTATTATTTATTGTTGGCATGTTCTAGACAATAATCATATTGAGTGAATTGTGAGGTCGGATAGGTTTAGAAAAATTAAAGTGGTCAAGCAAAGGCATCGACAAGCTTCGTCTAACTCAAATCAAACTTAAAGTAGCGAAAAATTCAAGAAAAATGAAGAGGAAGCAAGTTTAGACCACGAAAATGCATTCCGGAGGGCAAAACATACATTTTTCAAAGCCGAAACGTTGGGAAACATGTTAGAGGAATGAAAGTGATATAAACGGAATGAAAAATGCAAAAAGTGAATTTCATGATTTTTGTTATGCCTACCTATGCATACAACAACCAAAAAGTGGCTAGAAAGTTGAATTTTACGTCTACCTACGCACATGGGTACGCCCATGCCTACGCATAGGTGTAGGTTGAGCTACGCATAGCACGTGTATAAAGGATATTTACACAAAAATTGGGTAGATACACACCTAATTACAAGATAATTACACAAGGGAAGAATCCTAGTCCAATAACAAAACTAGTCTACTTTTATATACAATATAAATATGTTAGGTTTGGGGTAAACCTTACATAATTTATATACAATATAAATTAATCCGGGTTTAACCCATGATAATGGGTAATACCCATTATTATTTTTTAATTAACATTGAACATGTATCTTAATTTTATTGGTCCAAATAAGGGGTGATAACTCAAGCATTGTCCTATTGCAATTCACAACAGTAGGGGACTTAGAATGTCAAATGCATGTCAAGTGAAGATGACAAGTGATATAGTAACATTTGACAATTTTATACACAATGACATGAATAATGTCCCTCTATTGGAAGTACTAAAGTGAAAAATCTTTTAGCTATAAACAATGTCCAATAATGAATACATCCCAATGCGTATATCTAGAGGCAGATAATTTGGATTAAATTAATTTAGAGTATTTGGTAGCTAAGTTGATTTAAAACTTTTAACACAATATTGAGTAGCAAAAGACATATTAGCAAAGCTACATATAAATTCGTTGGGTGAATTCAAGCTTTCCAAAATTTGTGCACATGTTTGAAGGGGATCACAATTTTGAGGGGTGGGAATGTGAATACTAGGCTGAAATTGACTAGTAATGAACCTATTTATAATTTACTACCTGTATTAACTTGAGATTTGATCTATTAGTTACGATTGGTGTCTATTATCACCACTAATAAATCAAGGAACTAGAATTAATACTATGAAATGTCCTTTTTACTTGTAATAAGTTATTCAATAAAATATTTTTGATGTGAAATTTTATTTATATATAAGAAATTTCTTCATCAAAATCGAACAACAGGGAAAAATCAACTACACACCATCGGCAATCACACTGGCCTTTAAATTGGTCACTGTTTGCCTTTGCAATTTTCTAAAAGTTGATTTGATTTTGCATTGATCTTAAACTCTACAAAGGCGAACAATGACCAATTTTATAAAAATATTTGTATTTGAGGGATCATTTGGGTATTGGTTTGGTCTCTCTATATAAGATATATATAGAGAGAGTAATGATATATATACATATATATATTTGCGAGAATAAATTTATTAAAAGATCAGTGTGGGACCGAAGAACCGAACCGGAACCGGTGGTTTGGTTCGGTTCGGTTCCGGTTCTCAAAATTAAAGAATCAATTTTTTTGGTTCGGTTCGGTTCTTAACCACCTAGAACCAGACCAGAACCGAACCGAACCCGTTTTATATATATATATATATATACTTTTAATTAGTTTGATATTTATACTTATATATAAATATAATTTAAAAGTTATAATTTATATATGTGATACATATAATTTAGATGTTATATAAGTTAGTATTGTGTAAGCCACTTAGCCACCCATTAACCTGTATTAATATCAAACAGGGAGCATTTAATAAGCTGGTTGAGAGTGAGAATGTGACGTCATAGGTCCATATTTCTCTCTCTTATACTATTTCTTGTAGCCAACATAACACCCACTTTCAAGACTGGGAGCATTTTCTGTCTCTTATACTATTTCTTGTGTAGCCTATAGTTTATTAAGCTGATTGAGAGTGAACAATTCACATTAGAGACAAAACCAGGAGAAGTACTGTATTAGGCTAAGTCAGTACTGATTGAGAGTGAAAATTTCATTAAGCTGGTAGTAGTCATGTATTCACATTAGAGACAAATCCAGGAGAAGTAACAATAATTTTATTTTTATATTCAGAGTGTGATATGAACAAAATTAAACTTAGCTAGAAATAAATTATATTGTTTTTGAAGTTTTTTATGTTTTCAAAAAGTAATAGTAGGAACCGGAACCGAACTGAAATCGAATCGAAAAAAATGGTTCGATTTGGTTCGGTTTCAGTTCTCATTTTTAAGGAACCAAAAATAACGGTCGAAACTAGGATCGAACCGGACCGTGTGGAGCCCTAGATGCACCACTATTTTTTTATATTGAATACAATACTTACCTATTTTATAAAATAATAATTTACCAGAACAAAGGGTGTAGTATTTCAATTGTATTGGAAAAGATTGGTATGATATCTTAATGACTTTGATTTTCAAGATCCAAGTGACTCTTGAGAACAAACCCTTAATTGAGGCTCTTCTTAATGAGATGATATTATTATAATTAAATATGAAAAGTTGCATTGCAACCTGATGTGTATGCACGAGTTCATCAGTTGTTTGTTCTAAGTGATTATTAATATTTTAGTTCTAGTTTCTCTAATTCAACCTAATGCTTTATTTTTGTTCTGAGAGTTTTTTTTTTTTTTTGGTTAGAATTTTTCAATGCGGATGCTACTTTCACAATCCTTATTCTTTCAACATATTTATTAGCAGTAGAGTGGAGGGAGTGGGGGCAGGCAGGGGCCATCCACCCTCCCCGAATTTCAAATAAACTAAGATTTAACTAGTTATATTTATTATGTATTTAATCAGTATTTGAATATCTTGTGACTTCGGCCCCCTATCTTTGAACCCTAACTCCGCCCTTGCCTATGTGTCACATGATTTCTTCTTCATATAGATAAATATAGGATGTTTAGTAGCGCCTACTATGCTCTTTGATTTATATATTTTATTAATTTTAATTAAGTCTTGTTTTAATAGTATCTTTTATTTCTCTCATAATGATTTTATGTCCGAAGTTGTTCTTTATAACATTAATATTTTTAGTTTCGGATAGATTGGTGTAATAGCCAAAAAGTACATGACCCAACAAAGATGGGCCGCAGGACTGATGGGCCGCAGGAATAATGGGCCCATAGAATTCTCTAGAAGATGAGTGATCCATAAGTCAGGGAGTTGTCCTACTTATGAAAAAGAGAGTCCAAAAAAAAAAAGATTTTATCAAATCCCATGATTTAAGGGATTGATAAACTTGGGTAAATGGGCTTGACCCATTGACCAAATTGTGTATAAATACATGGCCAAAAGACTAAATATAGGATCCAATTTTTAACCTAATTATTATTGTGTATTTTTCTGCATCTTCTTCCTCTACTAACTCGAGGTATATTTGTATAGCCATCTTCGTGTGGAACAGGAGATTGCTAGAACAAGATATTGGTAAAGTTTGTGGAAATGGATATAACTTATTATGTAAGTATATATGTAATTCATAACTTGGAATATATTTACTTAATTGTATGTTTGGTTGTGTATCTATGTTGTTGAACTTCTTTTGTGAAAAACAAGTGAATCTGAAAAAAAATATTTTCATTATTTGTAGTTTCTTTTAACCTATGGTTTCAAAATTTAAGGCTAAGATGGAAGCAAAAATTGTTGGTTCATTTATTTACATTAGGAAACTCTCCATTTAAAACAATATTGTAACAGTTGTCTTTTAATTTCTGAATTTACAGGATACTATAAATCATGAAACACTCTTTCCTGAAGTGTTCACCAGTTTAATAGTGAGCTTACAACTTTCCTTTATTGAATTTATTTAACTTAATAATTTTTCATGATAGAATATTTGAAATAATAAGTTTTAATTATTTTATATAGATTCTTGTTGGATTATAGCTCAGCTAGAGTGTCTTTCTGCTACACTTCTATTAAAACGTCCAGATCTCGGATATCTTAATTTCTCAAAACAAGCGTTGATAGACGATATTTTCGAAAAATACAAATGGCTTGAACCAAATGCAGAACCAGATTCGACTGGTTGCTTTACTGGTTTCACAAACTATACATATGACTATATAAAGAATTTTGGAGCCCGTCTGGAGATAGATTACCCATTACAAGGGAGGATAGAGAACCCATTACAAGGGGGCCCCAGACTATACCGTGGAGAACCAAAGGTAAGTAATTTAGATTTATGTGCATCTTTGAAAATGAGATAATTTTTTATAATTACAACCTTAGTAGAATTCATATATTTTTTTCAATGTGTTTTTCTTTCAGGATAATGACCGAGTTGTGAAAATAAAAGCTTATCCGATAATAGACCCCTTGGATGAAGCAAAAATGGAGAGGATTATCCAACAACAACCGATTACCGCTGGAATCACAATTTATGACGACAACAAATTCGAACGGCTGAGGGGGGTGAGTGCTAAATATATATATGATTTCGTGAAATTAAAATACACAATAACTTGCAATAGTTTTTCAATATATGTCACATATAGCAGTAGTCAATGATTACTCCTAAACTCTCTTAAGTTTTCAGCACAAATCCCTTTCCCTTCTCTTTGTACAAGAAGTAGTGAAAAATATTAATAACATATTAATAGGCAAAACAAACTCTACCAAAAAAACAAATCTTAAAATTGATATAATAAACTTGATTCACAACAAATTCACACAATACTACAAGAAATTGGAGGTTTAGCGACAATTTAAATGTCCTAAATCGTCACTACTACAATATAATACTTGTAGCATCATCTAAAATGGATTAAGAAAAATTATAAACGAAAAAATGGAATTAACAAATCTTCGACATTGTAGGGATTGCAACGAATCAAAACCACGACAACAAACTATACCACAATTGATTTGATATGGGTGGGGCATCCTTGGAATAGAAAGAAACATGCGTGAAGGATTCATCAATTCTTCGTGAAATCAAAATTAGACTTATTAGGAGCATCAAAGTTTAGAAACCAAGAATGTTGAGTCTTTATGACTAAACCAAAAACAAAGGGTAGAAGAAAATATTGTAACAGAAACTCAGACTTAAAAATCAATGAAATGAAGGAAAAATTAAAACATTTAAAGACTACATTAAAGTCATTCTTACACTTCTAAATAGGGATTGAATTAATCATCAGAACCCCCTGCTATATATAATTGGAGAGAGATAGATAGAGATTATATTCACACAGTGCATAATTTATAATGAATATATATATATATATATATATATATATATAATATCCAGAGATTATATTCACACAGAGTGCATAATTTATAATGAATATATATATATATAATATCCTCCTTTTCAATTTGATGTTCTGGTTAGTCATGTAAGTTTCTTAGAATCTTCATACATGTGTATAAGAGTGTATATGGCTAAGGCAAGATGTGTTTGTTGATGTGAAGCTCTCTGGAGCTCCAAACAAGATTATCCAAAAGCCGTCTTTTATTTTCATTTTTTTTTGTGTGTAATCTCTTTAAATCTTTTCAGGGAGAAGTCTACGAAGGCCCTCACCATGAAACAAATCCTCCTCCTCGTCCTACGGGGGCCCATACATTTGTGATAGTGGGATATGGAATTACAAGCCATGGAGTGAAATATTACATAATCAGGAATTCATATGGGAAGCACTGGGGTCTAAACGGTTATGGGAGAGTCCGTAGAGACCTAGTACATTGGGTTTCTTACCCTGAAGATCCTGTAGTGTTACCCTGAAGATCAGGTTGTGATAACCAATAAATTATGCGTAATCAATTACTATTGGTTGGTTATAAGTATTTTTTTTCTTTTTTTGCACTCAGAGAAACAACAATATTATATGATAAGCACTTACTTTAATCAATTTTTGGTATTCACAAGTTTGTTTAATGGAATCAAATAAAAGAGTGAAACATTATTATATGAGTGTCCTTTCCTATTATTTCCTCATCCGATAACCTTTTCCAATTTGGATATAAAACACAGGCCTTCATCTGTAAGTATTTGTTATATCAGCATGCCTTGTAAGGCTGTCATTTGTTACAACTGAGATGATGTTTTTCTAAGGTCCTGGATATCTCTTCTAATACTGTGCACATATCTATGCATATATATATATATTACAATGTACATAGTTATATTTCATATCTATATATTTATACTTGGCGGTCTGAGGGCATTCTAGTATGGATTTTTAGTCATGGAATTTGTAAAAGAGTGGGAAACTTTTTATAGCACTAAATAATATGTTCTTAAATCGAATGCAATCAAAAGGATATGATTCACGTGGATATATGTAATTGCTACAATAATATGTTATTACAGACCCTACCCATTTTGAAGGGATGAATAAAAAATCTGCAATGACAAAAGGATATGTGAAGGTGTGTTTTGGTCATCAGTCAAATCAGTGTTGTAGAAAAAAGGACTTCGAACCAATAAAATACAAGGTGAACACTAAAATTGCCACTTTCAGCCACAATACGCATACCACAACTATTGATTTCCAAGTAAACCAGATCATCATTCCTCAAGGATGGCACGTCCTAGATTAGTGGCAAGAGCTAGCCAGACAGAGCCCAAGGCCTGGGGTGGTAAGTTGGCTTCAATGAAATCGGCGCGCAACCTTGCCGGGACAACTCTTGCAATTTATTCAGCAATTGCCAACAGCAGAGGACGTTCCTGCCAATTCAGCAGAATCAACTGCACATAAACATGAAAAATGTGACCAAAGAAAATAATTAAGGCCAAAAACACTCGTCTTAAAATTAACACAATCCACATATTTAGCCATAAACATGAAAAATGTGACCAAAGAAAATAATTAAGGCCAAAAACACTCGTCTTAAAATTAACACAATCCACATATTTAGCTCTTAAAGTGTCAACATTGCAATATTGTTGATCACTTACCTATATCTGTATATATTAAGTCGAATGCATACATTTCTATCTCATGGTTGCTTAAAATTAGCACATAGAAGGTCATGCAAATTTTGCATCATCTTTATTCAAAAAAAAAAAAAAAAAACGGGTTCTCACATTCCTGAGAGGCAGCCAAAAGCGGTCAGGCGTAGAAGGGTTTTTCATTAGCTGCAATTCAAAGAATCTCATCTTAAATCTTAAGTTATTAAACATCTTACGGCTGAAGCCAGAAGACCTCGAAACCTTTGTTACCATGCTTCCAGTGGTGCACGCCAGCAATCTATTCAATAGAAGACTAAATCTCCAAAAGGACCATACATGCATAAAATATCATCTCTTGCAAACTTGACTTGGTACTAGTTTATATAAGCTAAGGCAGAATATAGTGGCTATCTGGTGAATTATTCCCTGTTTATGAGAAACACCTATATGTGCATCTAGAGAAATAGTGACCGCTTGCACGATAACATACCTTCGTCATATTTGAACTAAGACCCTCCAGTTCATACAGCCGGCAGATCTCTATGTTCTGATTAAAATACCAAGTGATTAGTTATCAACCAGAAAGGTGTGCCAGTTCCAGTGCCACAGCCCCAATAACCCCACCAAGAAAGAGACACACTACGCTGATAATAAAAGAAAACAACCTTGAGTAGTATTTGTTTATGTTGTACAGGTTGCTTGTACAGCAAAATCTCCAACAAGCCCATTCCTTGCTTCATACATGATGTTAAATGTTGAAGAATATAATATTTAAATTACACCTTCTCTAAAAGTTTAAGTTTTAGTGTAGATGGTTGTTAACATGGTTGTTAACATTAAATACATTAGAGCTACCTGTAGAAGTGAGAGCGTCAAATTGGAAGAGGAGAACTTAGCTTGATCAGAGGAGAAGATCAACATCACCATTTAATGTATTAACAAAAAACATAGAAGGGACGCAGCGGGTAATTACATGACGGGGAAATAGAGCAACATTACTTGTTGTAATAAAGAAGCCATCATAGCTTTAAAAACTGGCTTGTCTGATGATCAAGTTATTGAACATCACTAAAAGGTGTCAATGTTAACTAAATTCTTCAAAAACATTAAACCCACCTATTATATAATACACCTAGGATTAACATTAAATCGTAATAACAAAAATCAAAATACTGATTTTTGACATGTGGAAGGCCATAGATAGTGCACCAAACTAAGGAAAATATAATGCAACTAAGCACAAGACGAACGAAATAAAAAATTATTTCCAGCAAAAGAAACAAGACCAATTTAACTCCACAAAGCTTAAGTTCTACCTATTTGAGGTCAGTTTTTGTCTTCACAACGGGCGAGCATAAAGTTATTGTGGCTCTAACAATATGTTCCGTCCTATCGTCGGGCTTGAACCAGTTGTTTGAGAGATGATATGTTAATATGAAATACTATATTTCACGCTCAAAGAATGAAAAAACTTTTGGTTTTGCATCAGCCTATCAGTACAAATTACCAGATACTGTATATTTTTCAGATTACCGGCTGATTTTCTTATGAATGAGGACCAATGAGCATTGCAAAATTTAGGAATTTAGGCCTTTTTTTTTGAAGGAGAAGGAAGGAGGTAAAACAATTACATATGATACGTTATACTTTTGGTAAAACCTTGCCATATCTAGTGTCAATCTCACACTCTTGACCGTCTAACATCCTCAAAGTCCTGACTAACCGGAACATATCCACAATAGACAGAGAAGCGAACAAGGGTTGGTTTCGAATAGGCAACCTGAAAATTAGTGAATTAAAACATGAAAACTACAAAACTGAGGATGATAAGGCCTTGTGAAGTTTGTTTGACACTAAAGCACACATTTCCACGTTCAGATGAACCGCTCTAGGTCAATGGAACATAACTAACCTTGCGGTTTCCAAGCTGATCGAGTTGATAAGATCCATGCAACCGCAACAATTTTATCTGCACCGCACTCAAAGGTATGGCATTTCCCATTTTTATAGGAACTTCTGTACCAGAAACAATGGTATCTCCAATTATAGCCCCTCTGGGTAAGTATAAAATTAGTGCTTTGTGATAGGTGTCGGATGTTGTCCATTCTAGGCCCCTAACTTGGTATTGTTAAGTCTTATCATTCCATTACTTGGTATTTTTATCCAGTTTGCATGTCTAAGTATGTTTCAGGAGCTTAACGAAAAAAAACAAGCTAACTTTGGTGAATTAACCAAGGTTGTGTTTGTTACCATTCAAAAAGAGAAAAGAAGCGGAGTTTTCAAGTCAAAAAAGCATTCTGGAGGGTAAAATGGACATTACACAAGTCATCTACTTGGATATATGTGTTCTAGAAGCAAACGGTGTCCAAAAATGGTGAAAATTGCAAAAAGTAGATTTTTGAATTTTTGGTATGCCTACTTACGCATACAACAGTTAAAAAGTGGTTGAAAAGTGAGTTTTTACGTCTCCCTAAGCATATGGGTACGCCTAAGCGTAGACCATTAACACCTAAGCGTAGGTCCAGTGAAGAAAATTTCAACCAACTTCAAACTGCCATAACTCGGTCAAAACAGGTCCAAATTGAGTGATCTAAACTCAAGAGCTTGAAGTCAGTTTTTTAACAAAAAAAAGTACGCCTCAATCAGAGTTGTGTAGCTCGTGTTATGATCAAAGGTGTCCTGCAGAAAACTGCACTTCGCAAACCTACGCCCATGCGTAGGCCGTAGGCGTAGGGTGCAGGCCAGAAATCCCAGTTTGACCTGAATTGATCCGTTTTGAGCCCGGTTGACTTTGTATGCACCCCAAGACATCCCAACACGTG
Source organism: Cornus suecica (assembly GCA_963922005.1). NCBI lineage: Eukaryota > Viridiplantae > Streptophyta > Magnoliopsida > Cornales > Cornaceae > Cornus > Cornus suecica. Next base: position 67,816,999 of record OY998241.1, on the reverse strand, counting down.
TATAATGCATATTTACATATGATTTGGGTAGATTTACTCAGAATTGAAGAGAAACACATCAAAGAGGAATCCTACTCCTAATAGGACTAGTCTAATCCAAGTGGGACTCTTCTCAACTTCTTTTATAAATACTAAGGTCTGAATCAGATCTAGAGAACTTCTAAAAATATAATTTTCAGAACTATCTCTGGAGATTTACATATTTTGAAGAAGGGAGTCATTCAAGACCTAGAGATCCGGAGCAGAAGATCATGGAGGGCGTTTCTACATCAACGATGTTGTTCTCCCTCACCATGAGCAACTAAACCGGTATTTAGGATTTTCTAGCAAAACCCTAACCAAGTAATATAGTTTATTTATTTGTTTCAAGTGTAACGAAAGGAAACTGAAGACCACACATGTGATGATTGTTTAGATGAGAAACCATAGTTATTTAATATAAGAGGTCTTATATTTATTCTACTCTTGTCTTAGACTGAATGAATGCATTATCTCAATCAATCATGTTTATCTAGTATTTTCTAGCAATATCATGATTTTCTACACAATGGTGCTTAACACTCGAAACCCTAGGTTTACACAGGTCATGCCTCGGCGAGGTGATATAGACATGTTTTAGTTTAATTTCATACTGTAGGAGTAGATTAGAGTAAAGTAGTTGGCATGCACTAATCACACTCTGTCCGGAGATGGGTTGTAGCGAATCCGGTTGATGGTATCTCTTTGGGGAATATATTCAATTATTTGCGGTATAATCTGATTCACGGGTGATGGATCGCCCTTTTGCAAGCGATCAAGTAAATAGCGACATTATGCGGTTAGTAGTGGAGTATGAAAATCCTAATTTTTATCTCTACTATTCTTGTCTTAATCTATTTTTACTTGTTTTATTACTTAATTAATTGATAACAAAAACCCAAATTCATATTTTCAAAACAATTCAAGAGTATTAATTTATAAGAGTTTAGAGTACGACTTAGTCTCTTGGGTTTGATAACCTTTCTCAAGTCAAATATATTACAGTACGATTTGTGCACTTGCGAGAGGTAAAACTAGGTCATTGTAAAGAGTCCATTTTTAAACACTATTTTTAACCTTAGTGTGATCGCATCACTTTGCGCAAGCAGCATAAATGCTGTGATTTTTTCCCACTGCAATATGTACACCAACCAAACAGGTTTACAAACTTACCATAATCTCAAGCCAGCCAACTGCCAAAACTGATGATAGTGTTCCCCAGTATTTATGCTCAATTACCTGAGCAAAATAATGTTTATACCACTTGTTGGGGCAGCGAAAGCGCCGAATCCATGAGATCCAATGAAAGCCAACAAAACAAACACATACAAACACAAGACTTACATGGTTCACCCCAAATCGGGCTACGTCCATGGATGAGAAAGAGATTCCACTATGATTTGTAGAGAAATTACAATAGAGTACCAATACACGAGCCTAATTCCTTACTATCAGTGACCTCTGGTATTTTCTTACTCTATCAACCGATGAATCTATCTCTACACATAATCTTCCTCATGAGGCTACATCTCTATCAATCTCATAAGTCTCAACCCAAAACCTAGGTCTCTATTTATAGAGCTAACACCAATTCCTTGTTGGACGATTACAACTCCTTGTAGAACAAGACTTCTCTCTAACAAGAAAAAGAAATTACCTTATAGAATACAACTCTAAAATAGAATCCTAATTATAATAGGAATTCAAGACACAATTTCCAACAATCTCCACCTTGACTTCAATTCCTTCCCGCCAATCGTCGCTCTCCATGACATTCATCAAGACAATCCATAGGCAATCCATTGCAGCTCCAATCTTGATGATTTCTACAATATTACTTGACGATGCTTGATCCGTCTTTCATGGCTACCTTGACTACTCGAGCTCCGTGCTATGTAACCATTATGATTTGTTACAACTCCGGTTGAGACTCCTTGTGTTTTCTAGATCTTTTTCACTTTCGGCTCTAATACCAATTTGTTGGGGGCAGCGAAAGCGCCGAACACCGAAATCCAATGAAAGCCAACAAACCATTGTGGAGTCCATTGGAGTGTCTACAGCCTAACATCCCAGTTTCCTTCAAGAGATCTAGAACATAATTTCTTTGAGTGACTGATATTCCCTCGTTCCTTGCAACTTCCATCAGAAGAAAGTATCATAAAGATCCGAGATCTTTTATTTTGAACTCAACTGCTAGTCTTGTTTTCAATCTCTCAATTCCCATTGTATCATTCCCTGTCAAGATTATGTCATACACATCGATAATAAGAATTGTATTCTTACCATCCTTGTGTCGATAAAAGAAGATATGAACGGTCTGAGGTTGCCTCTACCCTTGTTGTAGGACTGCCTTTGTTAACACCCATTTACACCCGACTGGTGTTTTTCCTTCAGTTCTGGTGAAAGTGTGGAAGATATGGAAGGTGTAGGTATTAAAGGTTGTAAAGGGGCAAGTAGTTGCCAAAACCCAGCTTTGAGGGCAGGTATGGGCACATGTACGGGCTCATCTAAGAGAGGTAATGTGGGATTAGATAGTTCCCAAAACAGAGCTTCATTTCCCGACTCCCCCTGAAGTGAATTTTTGGGTAAAATGGTTGGTGTTCAAAGAAGGTGACATATATAGTGACAAAATATTTTATTTTTTCTTGGGAATAACATCTGTGTACCCTTTATGAGTAGCTGAGTATCCAAGAAAAATACAAGGTAGGGCACGTAGATCTAGTTTGCTTCGGTTATGATCACAAAAGACTAACAGCCGAACACTTTGAGTGGTAAATAACTAACTGATAGTGTTTGTGGGTAGAAGTGAAGGAAAGAATTTAAGGGTGTTTGGTAGTTCAGAACTTGGGTAGGAAAACGGTTTATGAGGTAGCAAGGTGTAAGAATTGAATTACCCCAAAAAACATTAGGCACATTATTAGCAAATATAATAGAGCAAGCTACTTCTAAGAGATGTCTGTTTTTCCTTTCGGCCACCCCGTTTTGTTGAGGTGTGTCAACATGGTGTATGATACCATTTTCCAAAAGATATCCCCACATAATGGGATTAAAATATTCTCTACCATTATCAATATGTAAAATTTGTATTTTTGCATTGTACATCATTACCATAAAGTGGAAATTTTTGAAAGCCTGTTCGACATCACCTTTTCCTTTTAAAAGATAAATCCAGGTGATTCATGTGTTCATCAATGAATGTAATGCACCATTTTTTTCCTGTAACATTATGAACCCGAGATGGACCCCATATGTCACTATAGATTAAGGAAAACGGTTTGGATGATTTATATGGCTGGAAATTTTTGAAAGCCTGTTCGACATTGCCTTTTCCTTTTAAAAGATAAATCTAGGTGATTCGTGTGTGATCATCAATGAATGTAATGCACCATTTTTTTCCTATAACATTATGAACCCGAGATGGACCCCATATGTCACTATGGATTAAGGAAAACGGTTTGGATGATTTATATGGCTGAGATGGATACAAAGATTTATGGTGTTTAGCAATTTGGCAAACATCACACTAAAAAACATATTTATTCCGAAAAAGAGAAGGAAACAATTGTTTTAGGTAATGAAAGCTAGGATGGCCTAACCTAGAGTGCCATAGCATTATTTGTTATTCTCTATACAAAGAGACAAATTCACATCCAGCAATCAAAGCTTGTTTATTGTTGAAGATGTCCTCCTCAAAGTAATATAGTCCTCTATGTTCCTTAGCACTGCCAATCCTCATGCCCGAAGTTATATCCTGAAATTCACAAATAGAACGTGAGAACTGGGTAGTACAGTTTAGATCATTGGCAAGTTTACTAACGGATAGTAAATTGCACGATAATTTTGGAACATGAAGAGCATCTTTAAGGGATATTTGAGGACTAATATCAATGGTACCGTTACAAGCAACCGTTGCAAGAGAACCATCAGCTATTTTAACTTTTAAATTTCTTGGACTAGGTTTATAAGTACAAAAAAGACTTACATAACATGTCATATGATCCGTTGCCCCAGAGCCAGGGTTCAATTTTTTCATATATGCCACTCAATGTAGTCAAGAAGGCACCTTTTTGGGCAAAAAGTGAGGTACCCGTGGTTTGTTGTGACTGTTGTCCGTGAGCAGTTGCTCCATTTGTTCCTTGATCAATGAAAGATTGAAATTGTTGTCTTCTGTCTTTGGTACTGTATTTGTTGTTGCTTGAAAAACTCTGGAATCCCTTCTATTATTGCGAGTATCCTTCTAATTCTTAGTTTTCTATGCAGTTTCCAGCACTTATCGTGGTTGTGATTTGATCACTGGCAGTGATCTCACTAGAGATTGCCATTCCTTTTTTTTATTTCGGGACTCTCCACGGAAAACTTCGGGTCCACGGGCTGAGAAGGCAGAATTTTCTATTGTGTTGTCAGGTTTTATAGCACCAAGAATCTCACGTTTGCGACTTTCTTCTCTCCGAACTTTAAAAAAAAAAACCCCTCAATGTTTGGTAGTGGCTTAGAGCCAAGTAGACGTCTCCGTACCTCATCCAGTTCCTTGTTAAGGCCTGAAAGAAAATCATAGATCCTTTCCTTGTCCACCATCATTTGATGTTTCACACACAACCATTAACCATTATTGAATAGATCCACTTCCTGCCATAACTTTATATGAGTATTGAAATATTGAGTAACATCCATCTCGGATTGAGTTAGAGTTCAAACCTTGTTTCGCAGTTCAAACAACTAAGACGAGTTTTCCAAATCAGAGTATTGTTGTTTGGCTGCCTCCCATGTGTGTTTGGCTATTCTGTAGCACATAAAACTTTCACTAATTTTCTCACCCATGGAGTTAATTAACCAGGCCATTACCATTGAATTCTGACCATCGAATGTTGGATCTGACTCTGCAGGTTTCTTAGTCGAGCCATCAAGATAGCCATACCTGCCTCTTCCTCGAATTACCATCTCAACAGATCGCGACTAATGCAAATAATTTTTTCCGTTGAGTTTATGAGAGGTTATTTGGAGAGCAGATAAAGGAGATATGAAATGTGGCAGCCGTCATTGGGGTCAATTGCAAGGAGCCTAAAGTCTCCGAATAGGCATTCCCTTTGGCGCCTGTCATGGCCACTCCCCAAGGAAACGTTGGTGGTTGTTTAGCCATAATCGGAATGGCTAGGGAGATTCGGCCGTTACCGGCTCTGGTACCATGAAAACATATACAGAAGAGAGAGAAAGAGAGAACATGCTAAAACACAGCTCCATATATTTTTCTTATATTCAAACTGAGAAAATACAAAGGGATTTAAAGGCAGATTCCAAAGCTTAGAATCCCTAAAAATTAGGGATTTATCCTAATCATATCCTAATAAATCTTAACCTTTGACACGGTAAATATCAAAACTAGTTAGATAACAATCCAACCTAATAACCAGCTGAAATAAACGGACTTCTGCTAACATTTCTTACATGGTATTACACATCAGTCATCATATACAAACACTCCCCAACAAAAAGGTATAGGAAAGGAAAAATAGACATTTGCTAGAGGTTGTCTGATCACTTATATTTACTTATGGAGTTCCCAAACATTTTTGGGGAGAGGCCATACTTACTGCCTCCTACTTAATCAACCGTATGCCAACCCGAGTCTAACAATTTCGAACACCCTTTGGACATATTCTCTCAATGTTTTCCTCAAACACGAATCTTTAATTCTCTACCCATTAAAGTGTTTGGTTGTCTTGCTTTTATTCATGTTCACAGTTAAAACAGGTGTAAATTAGACCCTAGAGCTATTCGATGTGTTTTCATTAGATATTCACCTACTCAAAAAGGTTACAAGTGTTATGATCCTTATTCTAGAAAAACCTTTGTTACTCTGGATGTGACATTCTTTGAAAGCAAATACTTCTTCCCCTAAACTTCTCTTTAGGGGGAGAATTGTAGTTGGAAGACAAGTTCTGGGAAGTATCTTCATTACTTACCAATGACTGTTCTACTTGAGTCTATACCTAACATTCGAAAGTTGAGCTGGGACAACAAATGAATTGTCAACACTAGAAAGGGCCACATGTTACAACAAATCAACTCGCTTCGTGTCTAATCAAGAAGAACTAATCCAAAAATAGTAGCCGACCTTACTGCTCAGCGACATCAAGAATCCGAACCGAATTTATCCCATTCCTATGACTAATCTTGAGTCAAAAAAGAATGACTTGCCAATTGCTCTTAGGAAAGGTGTCAAATCATGCACTATTCATCCTATTTCCATGTATGTGTTATTCCGTAGATTGTCTCTTTCCTTTAAAGCTTTTGCTACTAACTTATCTAGCCCAAATCTATACAGGATGCTCTAAATGTTCCAAAATGGAAAAGGGTTGTCATGAAGAGATGAGAGCGCTGGAGAAGAATGGTACATGGGAGTTAACCAACTTACCGAGAAATAAGAGTTTGTTAATGGATGTTTACAATAAAATACAAGGCAAATGGATCTATTGAAAGATATAAGGCGAGGCTGGTTGCTAAAGGGTTTACTCAGACATATGGCATTGACTATCCGGAGACGTTTGCTCCAATTGCAAAGATGAATTCATTTCGGGTTTTGTTATCATTAGCTGCCAATTTTGGTTGGCTCCTACACCAAATCAACTGGATGTGAAGAATGCATTCCTAAATGGTGAGCTTGAAGAGGAGGTTTACATGGACTTACCACTGGGATTTGAACAAGCTTATGGAGTTGATAAAGTATGTAAATTGAAGAGATCTCTTTATGGGGCTTAGGCAATGACCGCGTGTTTGGTTTGATTGTTTTACCAAGACTATACATTGAATTGGATATTCACATAGTCACACAAATTATACCATGTTCTTCAAATACTCAATAAATGGTAAAGTTATTATTCTTATAGTTTATGTTGATGATATTATCCTGACAGAAAATTATATACCTGAGATTGAAAGATTCAAGAAAACACTTGGTGGGGAATTTGAAATAAAGGACTTAGATCCTTTGAAGTACTTCCTAGGCATGGAGATTGCTAAATGAAAGAAGGGTATTTTTGTGTCAATATACCCTGGATCTAAAGGAGAATGGAATGCTAGGAAGTAAACCAGTCGAAATTCCCATAGACCAGAACCATAGACTTGGTGGTAATACCAAAGGAACCAGGTGATAAGATTAACGTTTGGTTGGTAGGCTAATCTATCTATCTCACACTAGGCAGAACATTGCCTTTGTTGTGAGTGTAATTAGCTAATTTGTTGTGAGTGTAAATTAGTCAATTTATGCATTCACCATATAGGAGCATTTCAATACAACGTATAAAGTTCTGAAGTATCTAAAGGGGAGTTCTTTGAGAAAAATAATTATATGCAGGTAGAAGCTTTCACATTGACTGGGCAGGTTCTACGATAGAAGATCAACTTCTGGGTATGGTACATTTATTGGAGGTAACCTAGCGAGATGGAGAAGCAGAAACAGTCTATGGTTGCAAGAAGTGGTGCAATATAGCTGAGGCTGAGTATAGAGTTGTAGTTCAAGGACTTTGTTAGTTACTTTGCTAAACAGATTACTTGAAGAATTAAATATTCCCATGGAAACTCCTATGAAACTCTACTGTGACAACAAAGCTGCAATAAATATTGCGCATAACCCGGTGCAACATGATCAAACGAAGCATGTTGAGGTAGACCGTCACTTCATAAAAGAAAATCTGGACAATGGTTTGGTGTGTATACTTTTTGTCCCTTCTAGAAAGCAGCGGGCCGACATCCTTACAAAAGGACTTCCTAGACAATTCTTCGAATTGATTACAAGCAAGTTGGGAATGCTCAATGTCTTCGACCCAATTTGAGGGGGAGCGTGGAAAATCACGGAAGAATCAGCTGGAATATGCTCAGGATAATTAGCTGACTATTTGAATTTTGAATTTATTTCCTTTTCTATTATAATCTAGTCAAACATATCTTTTAAGATCAGATTTAGTCTTATCATTTATTAGTTGTAAATAGCCTATAAAGCTAGCTGTAATCCGACTCAATGATTACAATTTTGAAAGGTTACTGACAGACTATGTGCACAAACATGGAGAATATGGTCATGTACGCAGAAGAATATATTATTTCGTAAATAAATGACAAATTCTATTTCTGACTCAGTTAGATGCAGGTTGTTACCGATGACAGCTAAAAAAATTCAGGTGAACGAGAAATGTGAAGCTGACTGGAGCAACCCGTTATATTTTACCCTCCTCGCATCCTCCATATAATCACTACCTTACCTATTGTGGATCTTCAAATCTTCGCCACATTCTCAGTCTGACACTAAGACCGTCTTTTCTGCTCGTTTGATTAGGCTTAGATGTTTGTTAGTCGGTGATGCATTTTTTTGCCTTATCCTTTAACCTTGTTTGTGCTTGTACCTCTTCTTGAGGTGTTTGCTCCTTGTGGCCTGGCTAGGATTCCTAGCTATATTCTATCTTTCTTCAATATATCTTCAATTTCGAAAAAAAATACTTTTGCAACTGTGGCTTCGACGCCCAAGTATAAATCAACAATCCAGCTCTCACTTGCTACAAACTAAACAGGAGACTGCAAAACGTTTTGCTACCCAAGAATGGTCAACCCAAATGATAACTGCATCAGCTGAGTACTGCCTCATTTTTCTAGTTACAAAAAATTACGAAAAGAAATACTAATAAGATTTATAAAATCAAGAGAAAATTAACCTGTAAAGCGACAAACTCTTACTGAAAATCCACGAGTTTTGAATGGACTGTTGGTTGAGTCCCAGACAGTAGAACATCGTATTCTTGCCAATAACAGTAGACCTCAATTTTATAGAAACAAAAAGATTAGCTCCAAACAAAAGAGGAATGCCACACCTCCCATAATAAGTAAATATCAAAGAGACCCTTACAGCTAACCAATCAACAAGCTGTTCTGGAATCCAAACTTGCGATTGTTTGTCTGCATAAAATATTTCCAACAGTTCCCATGCAGCCTTCAAACAAGTAGGCTCCTCAACTTTCTATCTAAAAAGAAACTGTATTAGATACAATAAGAGGGAATTAAAAATGGAACCAGTTAAGTTTTCGCCCAAAAAATGGTCCAAGCCCAATAGATAACAATCAAAATGCAACCTCCAAATCCTCATCAAAACAAATATCCACCTTTGCAATTTGTATGTGGGTCTTCAATCAGAGATCTAGGAGGCGACTTTGGATTACCAAGATGAGATTTTATGTCCTTGCTGTACTCCATAGCCTATTCCCACCTGATTATATGAAAAGTCCAGTTACTTGTTTATAAAATGACTAATGGCTATGAAATGATATTTGAAGAAGGAAAACAACTCCTTCGTATGGAAAACAAATTTATTGTCCCCTAGAAGCACTGTTCAAACGGATCATTATTGTCTTCAAACGGACAAAAGAAATAGGGGTAGCACTGTCCAACCAATACGATTCTCTTGTCCCCTAGAAGCACTGTTCAAAAACTAGGAAACATATATATGAATTCCTTCTTGTTGAATATAACATTCTTTTTTAAGTCGTCATTCAGTTGAGGACAATTAATCAAAAAATTGCATATAGCTACACAAAGCATCACTCTCACATAAGCCTATCAACCTAGAGACATAATCAGACGATTGACAGACTCGCCGCCGTTGGCGACGGCGCTGGACTCCGGTTGAGGTTGCCGGCACACCCACACGCAGATAGAGTTGCCATGCGACCACGAGATGGAGAGGCGGGAGATTGGGGGTTTGTGGCCGTGGTGGAGAGGGTAGACGGCGGCGGGTTGGGTTCCGGCGATAAAGGGACCAGAGCATAGCCGCCAGATTTCGAAGGAGAATAGCCGGCAATCTGACGGCGAGTTCCCGTGATTTTGAGGGCAAGTATAAAATCCAAAAGTGTAATTCTTTTTTGGGTAGAGTGCATTAAACTCACCTCTACTATTTTCTTTCTCCCAACTAATTCCTAAACTATATTTTTTACACAAAACTTTTTAAATTATTCAAATTTTTACTATTTACTTCATTCCGTTATAATAACGTTACTTAAATTAGGATAACTTACACTCAGATCTTTTGAGATTTTGATCAATTGCACTCGCCTCCTGAGATTTTATTTTTCTTGCAATAACACCCCCTGAATGGGTAAAGACCCCTTGAAATGACTCTTGTGTCATTGCTTTAGTGTAAAAGACATGTTAGTTAAATTAATGGACCAAACAACCCTTGTGTCTTAAGCTCAATTTGAAAAACCTTTCAAGTACTTTGGATACAATGATTTTTGAAATATTATCACATTTCTTTAAATTATTTTTTTAAAATTATCATTTTTGTAATATAGGCCCCAAAAGTTATCATTTTTTAATTTCTCCCTAAAACTAATATTGTGACATTTTACATTAAATAATAATAATACACTTTATTTATGATTATTTTTTTTTTTGTATTTTAGAATATGATACATGTATAAAATATTTGTGAGTTCATATAATTTAATTTAATTTATAAATAAATAATATACAACTCCTACAATTGTGACTGAGCTCGGTAGAATGTAACCTTTGATGGGGATTAAAAGCTCGCTTATTGCGACACTAATATGATTTATAAGAGATGTCTCTCCCTTTCACAATTAAATGAATAATTTGTTTGCATTACGAAACTAGTGGTGGTAGGGATGACAATAAAACCCGCCTCGCCCCATTTATCCTGGGTTTGGGGCCCCGGTTAAATTAATCGGGGCGGGAAAAAAATCCCCGATTATATTCGGGTCGGGTATAGGGAACCCCTACCCTGCCCCGCCCTGCCCCGATTAGCCGTCTCGTTTAAGTTATTTACTAAAATACTCATATATATTAAATATTACAAATATACCCATATATATTATATCTATTACAAATATACCCATATATATATATATATATATATATATATATATTAACATTATTTTTATGTTCAGGATTTTTTAAAATATTTTTTAATATTATTTTTATAAATAGTAACCGGGGCGCGGGGGAATTCGGGGCAGGGCGGGTATGAGGCGGGGAAAAATAATTTGGTTCGAGGATGGGAAAGGTGATCCCCACCCCGCCCCGCCCCATTGTCATTCCTAAGTGGTGGTACTAGATACGCCCTAGTCTCTCTCATTATTGAATTTTCTCAACCATTTCATTATTTGTTTTAATTAGTTTATTTTATTGTCGAAATAGCTATAATCATAAACCAAAATAATTTTTACTCTTAATTCAAGCATACTACCATATTAGGGTTCGAATAACGCCTAGTCTCTGTGGGATCGATAAACTCTGTCTTAAGCTATATTATACTACGAACTGACTCATACGCTTGTGATCGGCAAAACGAGGTTGTATTTAGGGTATATTTTTAAGCATATTTTTAGCCGACCTATTGATATTTTTAAGCGTATTTAGAGTCGATCACACGACTACACTTAAGACTCTAGCGACTGTTGCACTCCCTAATAACAATAATTTTTCAAGACACCACCAAAATGGAAGTTGTTTTTTATTTTTTAATATAATAAATTACACTTTCACCCCTATTGTTAATGTAAATTACACCCGCATCCCCTGTGGTTTCGCTAATTATATTTTCACCCCTTATTTGTTTCATTTGAGTCCCTCAACCAAATTTTGATATGTGAAATGACTAAATTACCCCTAAATGTGTGTGAGGACCTATTTTCCCACCCAGAAAGATGTGAAAAGACGAACTTACCCTCCTTCGATATGTGTATCCTTTTGGTATACTTTGAAGTCTATGCTCACTTATTTTGGCAAAATGTGTATAACTGAAGTATTTTTGCAGTCTTTTGAGATCTTATCAGATGATTTTCTTCATCAAGGAAATGAGTTCTCCTAGTGAACCATCAGTTCCTACAAGAAAGCTTGCAGACATGAAAACACCATCCATACATGTGATTTGAACCCACTTTAATTATCTTATCTAACAAAGACATCTCTAAACTCCTCATTTAATTAAGACCCCTAATTTTCTTCTATTAGACCTTTTGGAATCAAATAACATAGAAATGTATGAATTCCATATATATACAGTTCCAAACAATTACACTTCCAAACCAATTACATGACTCAGGATGTGTATATCTTCACGTATACAAACACGTATATATCAACATAAATATTTCAGTGGCCTCTGTAAAATTCTGAATCTTTCATCTCCGCTACTTCTCATCCTTACTAATTAATCTCGGTAACTAACTCTTTATTCTCACTTCTTCATTTGTCATATATATGTATATCTATATATTAAAATTGCCCAGGCCATATTCGCGCAATACAAGTGCTAAAACCATCAATTCGATCACATTCGAAGCTTCTCCGTTCAAAGACAAATGTATCTGTGTGAAGAATACACCAAGAAACTACTGCACGCTCCCACACGCGCCACCTGAAGTTCGGCGGGTCAATTTCACGCGCTCCCCATTGATAGCGCATGGGATTCATGTGCCTTCTCAGGCAACACCTACAATTTCTGGCATCCTCTCCGGCACCGGTCATCTTCTCCGACGTATCTTCGGCAACTGAAGTTTTCAGGTGTCTTCTCCTACCAAAAGTTGTACATGAGTCTATATATATCTCCATTTAGGAAATTTCCATTTTTTCTCTCTGTCCATTCAACCCAAACTCAATCTCATGTCACTCTACATATTCCTTCAAATCTGCCAAGTCCTAATTTCCTCTACATCATTATTCATCAGTCCTTTTTTTCAGATGATTTTCTCTACACCATTACTCATTTCGTATACACCATGAGTTTGTATAACATTTATACAAATATATATATATATGCATATATACATATATGTATATCTTAAAGGGGCAAATGGGTAATTTAATATGTTAGTTATTTTAGAAATAAAAATGAATTAATATGTATGGGTATAAATGTCATTTTACATGCTCCGAGGGTGAAAGTGTAATTAGCTAAACCAAAGGGGGTGCGGGTGTAATTTACATTAATAGTAGGGGATAAAAGTGTAATTTACCCTTTTTAATATTAATAATTTAATGTGTTTTTTAGCAATTTTTTGAACTTTTAGTTTTTTAACGTACGTGAAGCCTTACATCTAAAGGGGTCTCACATTTACTCTCGCCTAGGGCCCCAACTTATTTTCGGGATTTCAGGGTCGGCCCAACAAAAATATCTAAAGAGTTTCAAAAGCAATAGAGCTAAAGAGAATTGTGATGTCCCACATTACCCGGGTATAGATCTGGGGATGTGCTTATATGTGTACTATTGTCTCCAATTGGTATGAGGCCTTTTGGGGGAAGCCCAAGAGCAAAATTTGGCGGGTTGGCCTCAAAGCGAACAATATCGCACCAAGTGTTAGAGCAAGGTGTTATAATTGCTATCAGAGCTAGAGCCCAGCCGGAATTAAGTATGGGAGCGGGCACAAGCCCGTGGGTAACATCAGCAAAGACGATGGGTCCCAAGAAGGGGTGATTGTGATGTATCACATCGCCATGGTATAGGTCTGGAGATGTGCTTATATGTGTAGTGTTGTCTCCAATTGGTATAAGGCCTTTTGGGGGAAACCGAAGAGTAAAATCATGCGGGTTGGGCCCAAAACGGACAAAATCGTACCAATTATTGGAGCGGGGCGTTACAAGAATGAACAAATTTTGTTTTCCCTTGTACTGTTAAAGCGATGGCCAGATTTTCCCTTACTAAGTAATGAATATTTTCTCACATGCTTCATATTGTACTTACGGAATATACTATTTAGGGGTGGAAAAAAATCCAGCGAATCTGAAATCCAATCCGATTAATCTGGTCCGGATATATTAGATCGATTTCATTGTGGATTGGATTGGACATGCATCCAAAAACACTGAGTCCGGTATTTTACGGATCGGTTCTGGATTTAATTTTTAATAATCACATCCAATCCATTATTATTTATATATATTTTAATATATTTAATTAATATATACCAAATAATATATTATTTTAAAAAAATTATAATATTTTATATCACTAATATACTATTTTAAACTAAATCATAATGTCTTATTTTACAATAAATAATTATCAATTTATATTTATAATATTATAAAAGTGAGGCATTTTTATTATTTATATGCATTTATCTAATAAAAATATAAATAAAATTAATTAAAATATAAGATTCCAACAACTGCATTCAAATAAGTATCAATAAAGTGCATTATTTCAATATATTCTTTAATACATGCATTATCTTTAAGAAATTAATCATAATTATTGTATTTTCAACCATTACAAAAATATAAAGGAGATAAATGCACACCTAGATTTAAAATTCTAAAGTTTAAATATAAATTATATTCAAATAACTATTATATATTAAAATATCCTATTAACAATGTATAATAAGACTGAGGAACAGTTCGAAGAAAGGACGAAAAAGCAAAATAATAAATAAGAAATAAATCTTGAAAAAGAAAAAGAAGTAGTTTCTGAAAAGATAGACGAACCTATTGTACCACCAAAAGAAACAAGTGAAACAAGTTATGAACCTCTTATACCATCAAAAGAAACAGGAAAAACGAGCTATGAACCAAAAACACCATTTCCACAACGTTTAAGAGATCATGTTCCGTACGAAAAATAAGGAGAAAAGATTCAGGAGATGTTTGAAAGTTTTCAACAAGTAAGGATTGATTTTCCTCTTTTTGAAGCTATTAAACAAATTCCTGCCTATACTAAATTTGTGAAAGATTTATGTATGCAGAAAAGAAAGCATTGAACTCATAATACTAAGAAAATACTATTATCTAATCATGTGAGTTCCATACTAATGAACACTACGCCTCCAAAATATAAAGATCCAGGAGCACCAACTATTTATTGTGTAATAGGAGATCAAGATATTGGAAAAGATTTGCTCGATTTAAGTGCTAGTGTGAATCTATTACCATACTCAGTATATAAGCAATTAGGTTTAGGAGACTTATCTCCAACATCTGTTATTTTACAACTTGCTGATAGATCTACCAAACACCCACGATGAATAATAAATGATGTTATTGTTCAAATCAATAAATTCTACTTCCCTATCGATTTCGTTATTTTAGACACGGAACCTGTTTATGATTCTAAAAGACAAATTCTCGTGAGCTTAGGTTGACCATTTTTAGCAACAACAAATACATATATAAACTGTTGAACTGGGATTATGGATTTATCATTTGGAAACATGAAAATCAGAAATAAGGTTTTTTTCTAATCCCTCTCAATTACCTGAAAGAGAATAATGTTTTCTCACTGACGCGATTGATGAAATAGTAAAAGAAATGGCACTGCAAATATTAACTAAAGACCCATTAGTAAGGGCAATAACTAGTGATGAAATTTTAGATTATTATATCGAGTCACTAAACAATCAACACCTGCCTGAATTAGAAAATGTCGCCGTAATTGAGCAAGCTTTAGAAATACCACATTGGAAGGCATCAAATGAACCTTTGCCTACTATATCAGGTGCTCATCCAATACCATTATTGGTATCCCCGCCCAAGCTGGAATTAAAAGAATTACCTAGTCATTTAAAATATGTATTTTTAGGGCAAAAAAAAACATTACCAGTGATTATCTCTGCAAAACTAAACGCAGAGCAAGAGAAAAGTTTGGTAAAAGTATTAAGTGAAAATAAAGAGGCGATAAGATGGAGTGCTGCTGACTTAAAAGGGATAGATCCGTCAATCTGTATGCACCATATTCACTTAGAAGAAGATGGCAAACCATTAAGGAAAATGCAGAGAAAGTTAAAACCTAACATGAAGAATGTGGTTAAAAAAGAAGTAGTAAAGTTACTTGATGCAGGAATAATCTACCCAATTTCTGATAGCACATGGGTGAGTTCAACATAAGTAGTTCCCAAGATATCTGGCACTACGGTAGTCCCTAATATGATGGGGGAATTAATTCCCCAACGCACGACCATTGGATGGAGCGTATGCATTGATTATAGGAAACTAAATTCCCATACTAGGAATGACCATTTTCCGCTACCATTCATAGATCAAATCTTAGAAAGATTAGTAGACAAAGTTATTATTGCTTCTTAAATGGATATTTTGGATATAATTAAGTGGCAGTCGATCCCGCGGATCAGGAGAAAACAACATTCACATGTCCTTATGGTACTTTTGCATATAGAAGAATGTCATTTGGTTTATGTAATGCACCAGCTACTTTTCAAATATGCATGTTGTCCATTTTTTCTGACATAGTAAAAAAATTCCTCGAAGTTTTCATGGATGATTTTTCCGTATTTGGAAATAATTTTTATGAATGTTTGGAACACTTGGAATTAGTGTTGAAAAGAAACTAATATCATCCTAAGTTGAGAAAAAAGTTACTTCATGGTCCAAGAAGGAATAGTTCTAGGACATATTATTTCAAAAAGAGGAATAGAGGTAGACAAAGCTAAGATAGAGTTAATATCAAATTTACCTCCACTTACTACCGTTAGACAAATACGGTCATTCTTAGGTCATGTTGGGTTCTATCAACGTTTTATTAAAGATTATAGTAAAATAGCAAACCCGATATGTAGCTTACTAGCAAAAGATGCACCATTTGTGTTTTATGACAAGTGTCATAAAGCTTTTGAGGTGCTCTGGATTCTCCTATCAACCGCACCAATTATGAAACCTCATGATTGGTCACTATCATTTGAGTTAATGTTTGATGCATCGAATTATACTATAGGGGCAGAACTAGGACAAAGGAAAAACAAAATGCCTCACCCCCATAAGATCAATATAACAATCAACGAGGTTTGCAAGTTTCACATCTACTAGGACTTGTCGCAAGCAAATTCAGAAATGAAAGAAGTCTACCGAAAGCCCTTGGTACTTGTCTGATCTATCACATTGATAGCAGGAAACCAGGCCAAGAAACCCGGGCAACCACTTCTTTCTTGTGTTCTGAGCGGCTATTAGCCACCGCGCTTCCAAGAGTTTCCGCTAGTTGAACCGCATCCAGTAAACTCCCTCAGCCGTCTTCTCTAAAAAAGACTTTTCATGTCATTCCCCCAACAAGAATCCATTTGGGAACAAAATGTCCCATCAATAAAGTAAGGGCTTTCCAGACCTTCCCCATAACCCTCACTCCCCATTTTTCAATAAAAAAAGCTCATCTCCCTGCGGGTAATAGCAAAAGAGCAAAGAACGAATTATCCTCCAAACAAAAAGAGTGATTGATTCTAACAGTGGGAAATAATAAGGCTAGTCTCCCCCCCTGAATGAAGAAGTAGTGGGGCCAAGAAATCCTCTCAACAACTGCTAGAAGAGAGATACAAATGGGGCGATCCAGAGGTAGATCTCTTGGGGGAATCTATATGTGCAATAGACAACCTGAGATCTGATACAAACAATCAGTCGAAGAAGCGGAGCTTAGAGCCTCATGCGGTTTACTAAGCCAGTAAAACCCTCATTAAAGCTCAAATGAACTATACTACTACAGATAAAGAACTACTAGCGGTCGTGTACGCCTTAGATAAATTTAGATCTTATTTACTAGGAACTAAGGTTGTCTTGTATTCTAACCACTTCGCACTTAAATATCTTTTATCAAAGAAAGACTCTAAACCCCAACTAATTAGATGGATTCTTCTTTTACAAGAATTTGACTTATAAATAAAGGACAAAAAGGGTACAGAAAATGTAGTGGCAGATCATTTATTAAGATTAGTATTAGAGTCAACTAAAGAAGATACTCCCGTAAAGGATTCTTTTTCGGATGAAAAATTATTCCATGTCAGTTTGGAAATACCCTAGTATGCAGACATAGTAAATTACTTAGCCACGGGAAGAATTCCTAAGGGATGGACAAAACAAGAACGATATCATTTCTTTTCACAAGTTAAACATTATATTTGGGAGGACTTACTTCTATTTAAATATTGTCCTGACCAGATTATTAGAATATGTGTTCCTCAAAGTGAGGTAGCGAGCATTTTTAAGTTTTGTCATACTCTTGAATGTGGAGGACATTTCGGAGCTAAGAAGACGGCGATGAAGGTCTTACAAAGTGGATTCTATTGGCAGTCTTTATTTAAAGATGCCTATGAATATTGTAAAAGGCATGATAGGTGTCAACGTCTAGGGCTATATCTAGACGAAATCAGATGCCACAGACCCCGATTCTTATTATCGAACTCTTTGACGTATGGGCAATAGATTTTATGGGGCCATTATTGAAATCCAAGGAGTATGAATTTCTCTTAGTAGTAGTAGATTATGTGTCCAAATGAGTAGAAGTTGTTCCAACTAAAAAAGCTAATCATCAGGTTGTTATTAAATTCTTACAATCTAACATCTTGACAAGATTTGGTACACCAAGAGCTATAATCAGTGATGGAGGAAAACACTTTTGTAATAAGTATCTGGGGAATCTATGTGAAAAATATTTTGTAAGTCACAAGGTAGAGACAACTTACCATCCTCAGACTAGTGGGCAAGCTAATATTTCAAACAGGGAAATTAAATAAATCCTTGAGAAAATAGTACGTCCTGATAGAAAATACTGGACGAATAGATTAAACGACGCATTATGGGCATATAGGACTACTTATAGAACGCCAATTGGGACTACACCTTATAGATTAGTTTATGGAAAAGCATGTCATCTCCCTGTTGAGTTGGAGCACAAAGCATATTGGGCCATTAAGAAATTAAATTTTGACTTAAAACAAGCAAGTTTCCATCGAAGAATCCAACTGAATGAGTTAGATCAAATACGTAATGACGCCTACGAAAATGCTAAAATTTATAAAGTAAAAACAAAAGCATTTCATGATAGACATATTCATCAAAAGACTTTCGAAACTGTGCAGAAAATTTGTCTATTTAACTCTAAATTAAAACTTTTACATGAAAAACTTCTGTCCAAATGGGATGGTCCATATACCGTTATAACAACATATTCCCACGGAGCTGTGGAATTAGAAGATCCTAAGAATGGAAATCATTTCAAAGTAAACGCCCAGCGGCATAAACATTGTTACGAGCATGATACTTTGATTATAATATAAAAGAAATCACGTCATGCCATTGCCATTAAAAATTGGTCATTAATTTGTGTATTTTATTTGCATTTAAAAAAAAAAAATTTATTATTTTTATATCTTGTTTCAATTTTTATTTCTATTAATATTTCTATTTTTTTATTATTATTTTATGTTATATTTTTATTTTTATTTTTCAAGAATTTTTTATCGATCGGAGAAGTCTCGATCGATTGGTGACTAAAATTCTAGGCCAAGTCGGTCGAACATTAGTTCTATAGAATTAGGTTATAAATCAATATAAACTTATGTAGTTTGAGATATATGTATTCTATGTAGTATTTTCATAATTTGACATTATACAAATTTGAGTCATTTCTTTTTACCCAAACAAAAAATTGACTTTTTAAGTATATTAAAATTTTATAAATATATTTGTTAACTATCAACTGCTTTAAAAGCTTAAGCTGATAGAAATGGTGTAACTTAAATATTTAATCATTCAACACGCCCCCTCACGTGTGGCCTTCTTTTTGGTCCAATACGTGAAACAATAATTTTTTAATATGGGTGACGGTGAGGTTTAAACACTGGACTTCCTGTTTTGATATCATATATGTATATCTTCTATAATATCAGCCCACCTTTTAGTTTATTCCCAGTTTACACAGGAAAAAAATTACATTAACACAATGGTTGATATAATTGTTATTTCATCTTCTTCCTCTGTTTCTTCCAATGCCTCCATCAATAATGATTGGGTTAGACATGTGTTGGTTGTTGATGAAGTTGCTCAAGAAGTTGAAGAGCCTAACTATGTTCCTTTGAATAACCCTAGCCTTGACGTTCTTGATCTCCATGAGTTAGGTTATAAGGTTATATTCTTGGCAAACATGTTAAACCACCCGTGTTTCCATCTTGTTTTTTTTGCTACTCCAAAATCGTGGGTTAATTAATCTTTTGATTACTAGCTCTAACATTGTCTTCCCTAAGGTCGTCCGTCAATTTTACCATAACATGACCATAGTTGAAACGAACAACGGGATTGCTCTCTCTGTCTAGACAAAATATAATTTCCAATCAATTCTTATTGATGTTGATATGATTGCTAGGGAGTGGGAGATTCCACGGGAGGTTCCTGACGATTTGTATGACAATTTTCCTCTTCCCCCTTATCCTTTATCGTCGTTTGCTGAAATGGTGGGGGAAATTTGCAATGGTTACAAAGTTCTTATGGGGGTGGAATTAATGGACAAGCATTATCTATATATAAATTATTGGACTCTCGATTCCATCCTTGTGAGTCAAATTTATCCTAACCAAGATAGATTGCTTCGTTACCGAAATATGGTATAATTAATTTATAAATTTCATATGGGCTATTGGGTATCAATTCTAGATTTATTAATCGAAAATATCTGTCTACATATGGAGATGATAGTAGAGAATGAGAACCCATTTGTTAATGATTGGAAACTTCTCTATCCTTTCCTCATCACTAAGATTCTTAAAAGCGAATTAGGTGATGACATGTACTTAAAAGAAGACGAATGTGAGCATTCACTACATATTATGGTTTAAGGTCTTTTAGGGCTGAATTGGATGAAAGAATGCGTCATCAATGAAACGAGGAGTAGGAAGATGAAAACACTTTATTTATTTTTACAAGGATGGAATAATTTTGCTATTTTAATTTGTGTTCTTACAAATTTTAAGTTCTAGAACTACTTTATTTTTCGTTTATGCAAATTTCAATTTCATTATAGGCTTATGGCCACGTTATCTTCATTTTATGTCAATTAATAAAATTTCATTCTCTCATATTTATCGTCTCTTTTTATTATTTTACTATAATCTTGATTTTAGTCTTGGCTAGATTGCAGATTATGGCACACACCAAGTTTGGGAGATGTTTCCACAACATCCGAAATCTTGCTCCATAAAGTGGTAATATTGTTTTATTCTTATGTTTTAATATTTATTGGAACCATGAGGACATGGTTTGATTCAAGTTGGAGGGGGGGGGGGGGGGGGGGGGGGTAAAACAATAGGGGACACAAAACATGAGAGATTTTAAATTTTTTATGAAATATAAAAAAAACTGCAGTGCTACTAGTTGTTACTGTCAGAATTCGCATAGAGCAGTGGGCGATCGATTGAGCTCTATAACGATTGATCGGTTCGCTTAAATATATATATGTTAGAATAAAGAATATATTTATAATTAAATTATTAATAATATATATATATATATATATATATATATATATATAAATGAAAACTTGAAGATAATTTACATCAGAAATGCCTGACGACATAAATTTAAATTCAATGAATATAATTTAAGCATTTAAGAAATAAATAGTTTATGTTTACATTGTTTAGCACAAAAAAAAAAGATAAAATAATAAAATTATTATAGATATAATACTAGTAAATCATTATTTTTAGTCAAAAGTAACATCAATAGGGGATGTCAGTGTTAATTTTGAAACGAGAAGTGCTGTCAAATTTCCTAGGACTCCGAAATCCGAGCCTAAGAGCTAAGGGAGTGAATACGGAAGTAAAAAGAAATGAGAACCAATGACATTCAGTCATCAAACACCCAAAAAAAGGGGTAAAAATGCTCTGATACCATGTTGTCATGCTCCTAAAATTCCCGAAACTCTAATATAGAGAATCAACGAATTTCAAAGGGGTGACGTAAGTCAAGCAACCACTAGAGTAAACAATAACAAGGAAATACATGGAATAACAATGAGAAATATACTCCATGCCAAATTGAATAATAGAAACTTAATAGTATCCTCCGATACCAACTGACACGCCCCTAAATTCCTAAGACTCCCGAACCGGGACATCTAAGGAATCCAGGATGTGATCCTTAACATGAATGTCAAACTAAGACATAATTAACCATGAAAACATATGGAATAATAATAAAGATGGTATATTTCATACCCAATAGAATGATAGAACAAAACAACATAATCTAACAAAAATTCGGCAAAGTTTCGTTTGTAAATGGAACATCCGGACACACAACCACAACAAAAAACCTACCAATAACAGTTCGATAATACCAATGGCTTCCAAGCCCCACATTCATCAATCCTACTAGGGCCGAGGTAGTGGAAAGAAACCAAAACCCCTACACAACCCTCTATAATCAACAGAGCCATAAATGCTCGAATAAGAATACAAAAATGCACATGGCAGTGCAGAATAGATACAATAACATCTTGAAATAATAAATACAGGAAACAAAAGATACAGCAATAGGGATACGCCAACAGACTGACTCCCAAAAGAAATATATGACAATCCCATACAAAATGGGTAAAGAAACTGACAGCAGATAACTATCGTCCCCAAACCAGCCGTGCTGCAACCGTAACTGCATCACCCAACGCAACTCCAAAACCTATGACAAGGAAAATAAAAGAAAACTATCGTTGCACCGCTTGCTGTCCATATCCACAACAATTACTGCAACCTAGCGTGGAATACTAGGGGGCAAATGAAATTACCTTATGAGCAAATAAGCTCAGTGGGAAAAGATACTCTATCTACCACATCCTCTGGCAGTTTAAGTAATGTTAAACTATCTAGAAAGATATATATAGCCCAACAAATCCCATCCACGCAAACCCAATGCACGCGCTCATATGCTACCGTAAACAAGTATACATATCGGGAATATATATATATATATATATATACGTACACAAAATGAATACATAAGGTACGACTAAGACTCGTACTCCAAGTACCAACCCCAATAGTCTACACTACTCTCACCAATGTACACTAGGTACACGACACCCAGGTCCAATCTAACCAATCATCAATTGCTCACCATGCTAACCACAAAATCCAATAGAGGGAAACGCACTCACCTCTAATATCCACAGGAATCAAATCCACAACTAGTACCAATGAATACTCATAACTCACTCCCCGATAACACAGGAGGAAAAACACCCACATCCTTGTGTACTAACACAATCGTCATCTATATATATATATATATATACAATATATATATATAAGAAACATCATCCAATTCCTAGATAAAATCTACCTCTCAAGGACTAGATCACCTCAATCACATCTATTTCTCAATATCATAAATCACATCATCACATCGACCTCATAATACTATCATCAATAGGGTCAATCAAATCACTAACGCTCTCACTGTAGGCGAGGAAAAACACCCAATCAATTCACTAAGAGTTCACGAACTCAACTCACAAGAACGACCACCTAAGGGTCACCAAAACAAAGAAAATGAAAAGAATTCTCAATGCTAACCAATAGATAACCGAGACAACAATGTCAAGGTTAAAACATCACAAGTGTTTAGGGAAACAACCGAACAAGGAAATCAAAGCAAGGGAAAAGAAATACCAATGCTAACCAACAGATAACCGAGACAACAATGTCAAGGTTAAAACACCACAAGTGTTAAGGGAGAACACCCGGAAAAAAGAAACCAATCCACTCGGTATCCATGCCCCTAACACGTGTGATAACTCAAATCACCTAAGTGGTGACACCAACAACCAAGAATAGTGAAAGGCAACACTATATGTGTGCACTGAACAACACCAAGCCTCATACCCGAGACTTAGAAATGATCTGAAGAAAAGGTGAAACAAGAAACCACCTTTCAAAACACTACAGGCTAAGATTTTGAGAAAGAAGACTCAAAATCTCAGAATCATGAGAAAAGTCATAAAATTGTTTTTCTTTTAAGAAATCATACAATAAAAATGACCGTTTTGCCCCCGGTCTCCGTCAGTCTCCATCACCGGCTTTTAGAAATTAATTTTTTTTTAAAGAAGATCCTAAGATCATTTTATAAAGTACTAAAACTTTTAGTGTTACGGGGGTAGGCGAAAATGAGTTTTTCCTTTTAATTACAAAGAGTTTATTTTCAAAACTTAGAAAACACCATTTTCGAAAAACAACCAAATAAGAATGAACACAACTCCACGAATTCCTATAATGTCCAAGAGGACAATAAAGGAAGAACAATACGTTAGACTCACGGAACACAACAATCCGTTTCCAACTCCACAACATCAAATGACACCACGAGGAAGAGGTTCGGCACCACACCGTAACCGAAGACTCAAGGAGTAACATAGAAGTCAACGGTCACATACTAGTGTACAAAACACCGTACAAGGAATGCTTAGGATAATGAACTAAGCATAGGAAACAATGCTTCAACACTACGGTACTCCAAGTACTTAATAAGATCACCTCAACCATAACCTCTTCTAACCCAATCAAAATCTCAACTACAGTTGATAACCCATTCCTCGAAAAGTGAAAGGCACCTAATGGCCTATATAACAACGTCCACTAAGTTCACAATCTCATCTCTCGCCTTCTCTAAGGCATCAAATCTCAATTGATACTAAAATCAATCCATGACCTCAAATCTCTAAAGAGGTCACACAACTCACCACAATCACAAAACTATTAACCGCATTCTTTAAAGCATCAACTCAAAATCAAGTCTACGGTCCACCACTAACCTCAACTAACCACATAGATCACTATGCCAATACACTTAACCTCCCTCAAGGGTACTAAAGTATACAATCACAAGTATAAAGATATACATTTCATTTATACTTTAATAATTTCCGCGTTTAATTCATGTTTACACATTAATCACTTTCAGTTGAACATTTATAAAGTATGAATTTATTTTACAATATTCATAATTAATATGCTCCAACATCATATATATATACATATCAATGAAATCACATAATGATATGCAATGTAATGTAACTCACAGACCGCCTATGAGATGCACACAAAAACACACCCTTCCCAAGGGTAACGGATCATTCTCCACAATTTCCCTGAGGCTGTAGGCTCACTAAGGAATGTAGACTCATCGAACCGTTCTTCCCAAGTGCTTTTAACACTTACACTTTTATTAGGAAGACGTATCTCCATGACCCAGTCGCGCACATAGGGCCTTGGACGATATGTCATCCCCCTATCGTTTATATTTCTTGGCTTTTTAGTTCCGTGGGAGCAAAAAGCACCACCTGGCTATTTGTTTCGACGATCCAAACACAAATGTCTACTCGTGCACCACGCACAAAGGAAGTAGACCACACCAATTGAATTTTCTCTGCAAAAGGTGAAACCATGTACTACATGCACCAACACACATGTGCTCACACGACATGGTGTACAATAAAAATCATATCTCAATATAAATATATAATGCATCATATTTATAAAAATATCCACATTATATCAACATGAACCTCATAATTTCTTTAACATGCTTTAAAATATGATAAAGACATTTAAATCGTGAGAAAATAAGTTCAAGTACAATTCATGCTTAAATAACATATTTTCTTTAGTTCCTTTAGAAAATATTTTCAATTTCTCTTGACATGCCTTTAAACAATTTAAATCAAATAATCCACGTAACGTAAGGGGAACCTAGCATAACGTCTAATTTTTCACGCCTCTCACGTTCACATATCCCCTAATGCAGTCAAACGAGAATTAATATCAATTCATAAGTTCACGTCTAACTTTTACAAGATTCTACTAACCGATTTAATTCTCGAGAGGATTTCTAAGCCACCTATTCATATTCAATTCAAATAGGAAATTATTTAATTTCTTAGGAAATAATTTAATTAATTTATCACATTAATTCCTAAGTTCTACTTCGATTCTAACCAAAATATAGATATTTTAAATTCACAATTAATATATCTATATTAAAATAAATAAGGGTTTGCACACCCAAACCACTTCAACGATACGGAAGTGAGAATAAAATTTCCCACCTAAATTTACGCTTACAAAACAGCCCGAAACCGCCTACTATGAACAGTACCGATGCCCGTATATGGAGTCCGCTGACAAAAGTCACCCGAATAATATTTTGAATATATTGAAACGTCCGCCTCGACAACCTATACGATATATACGAAGCCCATTAGCAATAGGTTAATCAATTTGGGTAAATCTAAAATAACTCAAACGAAAATTATAACCTGTAAACGCGATTTCCGGACAAACCATTCAATGGAAAAATACCAAATTTTAGTATGACGTACCTAGCATCAATACAAAGCTACCCTCCAAAAATCAGCCCAAACCGAGGTCAGTAAGTCGTCGAAATTGTCGGCCGAAGCTCTGGCCAAAATTGTACTGTCGCCGCTGCTACGCGCGACACCTCTGCGCAAACCACCTCGCCTCCAGTCCTGGTGACCCACGTTGCGTCGTCGCCACCAGCAACCGTCGCCGCTCACGACGCAGCTACTACTCGTCGTTGCTGCTCCAGTTGCAGCTCCTCCAGCGAACCTTCGCCTGCACTAAGGTGCGACTCTCTCTCCCGACTCTCACGCAACCAACCTCTCTCTCTCTACAAGAAGATGATGATGGAGGTGTAAGGAGTAGTTGCTGCAGAGGAGAAGGAGAATAGAGGAAACGTGTAGCAGAGAAGAAGGGTATGTGGTTGCGTCTCTTTTCACCAACTCACAAATTCGTGTATATACATATATATCTATACATCATATATACACTTAATTGAATTTTGGGCAACCTAATTCTGATGGATCATGTGACCTTATAATGTGACCAAATGAAATAATTGTGACACGAGTTCCCAAATTTCAATACAACCCCAAATAATTATTCCGGGTTACAAAACCCAACAACCGGAACACCGAGAGAATAAAATAATACGCGTCACGCCGGATCCATAAAAGTACTAATACCGTAACTGAAATAATCGAATCGGAACCTTAACGTTGTACGACAAAAAGTGTCGCAATCCAGTCGAAGCACTAAACATTAAATACCGAAACGATACCGCGTAGTCGATAACAAGAACTCGCGTAGTCGTGAAAGAGAAACCGTAACGTTATCCAGTTGACTTTAAAAGTAAACGCGAAAAATTTACACGCGAAATACCAAGGATAAACAATGCGTCAAGAACAAGTGACGTCATTACCGAAATTAAATTAAAATATAATTTCAGTAAAAAGGAAAATATAACACAGAGTGTTACAAGTCGGAGTACCCAAAAAAGGGCAAAGGGCATAAAACACCCGTATACTTTGCAAATATGATCAAATAACCCCCTATAAGTTTAAACAAAACCTTATGGTTCACTTTTTGCTCAAAGAGACCTTTATGAATGATTAAAAGACTATGTTACCCCCTGATTATATTATATAAAAATTAAATAAGAAAGAGTTAATTCTACCTAGACCCCTTGAACTTTGCTTGTATTTCGGACTTCATTTGTTTTATATTTTACCCTAAAAGAAAAAAAAAAAGAGGAAATAATTTATTTCGCACTTAATTTAAAAATGAAAAAATATATATTTCGGACTTAGTTTTTTTATATTTTACCCTAAACAAAAAAAAAAATTTCCCAACTAATACATAAAAAATGGTTATTTGCAAAAAACCGTTGTAGTTTCATACTAGGTGCGAAAACCACCCAATAGTTACAAAGTGTGTGTATAAATCAACTATGTTTTAAAAATGTGTAACTCACCCCAAAACGATATGAAATTTCTAAAATACCCCTTCTAACCTAATAAAAATAATAAATATTGAATTAATAATAAATAATCTATAGTAAAAATATAATAAAATATAAATAAATATGATTCGTTTTAAAACAAAATACTTTTTTAATTTTTTAAAATATTTTTTAAAGTAAAATTGTATTTTTTTTATAATTTAGTAAATATATTTTGTATAAACATATTTTTAGTTTTTTAGTTTTTGTTTTTGTAGTTTTATTATATTTTTTTAAAAAAACAATCTGGATTAATTTGTTTAATCAAAATGTTATATAACTATAAATAAAAAGTTTTTAAAAAATAGTCTTATTTGTTTTTCAATTTTTTTTTAATATTTTTGAAAAAAATTTTAATTATTTTTTGGATTATTTTCTTAAATATATTTTTGATAAATATATTTTCTATTTTTTTTTTGTTTTTGAAATTTATTTTAATTTTTTTAAAAAAGATAACTTATTCTAAGGGTATTTCAGACAATTCATATCATAATGGGATCGAAACACACATATTTTTTTAATAATAAAGCGTTCACAAGACACATGGATTTATATGCATTATATGATAGGGGGTTTTCGCACCTGACCCTAAAAACAATATTTAGTCTATTCCCATCCAATAAATCAAACACATCAAATTTTATAAAAAAAAATTTTTAAGTAAATTATTATAAACGAAAAAATAAAATTTGATGTATTGGTTGAGAAAAACAAATTATTAAAAAAATATAGGTTTAGGGTAAAATATAAAAAAGTTAGTCCAAAATATCTTTTTTGTCATTTATAGTTCACTTTTCAAATTTAACTACCAATTACATTTTTTGTTTGAGACTTTAATGTATTGGTTGAGAAAAAATAAATTATTTCATTTTTTTCTTTTAGGATAAAATATAATAAATTAAGATCAAAATATATATTTTTGTTTATAGTTCACTTTTTAAAATTAACTACTAATTAGATTTTTATTTTTTGTTTGAGACTTTCTTGATATATTGTTTGAGAAAAAATAAATTATTTATATAATTAGATAATAATATTAAAAGTGATAAAATATTGGATAGAGATAAATAAACACTTAAAGGGGTTTTAGGTGAAATATTTGAAAAGAGAGAAATCTATGTGGGATAATAATAAGTATATAAAGTCAACTGTAAAATGAGTATATGAAAGGGGCAAATAGGGCTGCAAAATGAGTCGAGCCTAGCAATGTTCAAGCTTATTTATTTATTAAATGAGCTTAAAAATTGTATTCAAGTTTGGTTCATTTATTAAATGAACGAGCCCGAGTTGAACACTAGTTTTAGCAAGTCGATCTCGAGTGTGTTAACGAACGGCTCAGTTTCATTGTAATATATATTACTCCTACTAATAGTCATCTAGATTGGATTATTTATTAAAGATTAGAGTCTTTAACAATTTTTAATATAATAATTTTGGGCTTAATATGTTTGTTGGGGAGGACTTTGTCCTATATGAGATTAAAATTGTGTAAAGTAAATTAGGATTTAGACATCTTAATATGTTATATATTATATAATATAATAATTTATAATATATATATATATATATAGGTTACCTTTTAATAAGCCTTATTCACGAGCTTTATTCGCGAACATTTTCGAGTCGAGCTCATACTTGTTTGAACTTGGTTCATTTATGAAGCGAGCTTGAAAATATTGTTCGAGCTTGGTTCATTTATTAAATAAATGTACGTGAGCCGAGCTCGAGTAGCTTGTTGAGTGTTTGGTTCGTTTGCCGCCCTAGGGGCAGGGTGTTATTTTTCCATTGCCCAAATGCAAACTATAGGGCAAGGTAGTTAAAATCTAGATCTTAGATCGTAGAATTGTGAGATTCTACGATCTTACCATCCCAAAACAATTCAAATCGCAACAAAATTGTTCAAATAGGTAGAATCAGAGTAGAATCAAAGATTCTATCGATTCTATACGATTCTATTATTTTAGGGAATTTTTGGGTTGAAATAGGTAGAATCGTGATAAAATCATGTAGGATCGTACTAGTGGAATCGTAAGATACTACATTTTTGTAAAAGGAAAGTTTTGCATACACACATCACTTTGTATTCACATGTATTTTTGGTATTTTTTGGCTTAAATAATAGTTTCACGGTTGAGTCATTCATGTGAGGCCTAAAACATTTTAGTCAAATATTTCAATATGTAGCCAAATCTAATATGATTTAAACTTTCAAAATAAATATTTGACTATTATGTTAAAAAATCATAAATGAATTACATTAAATAAATTATATGTTTCAATTAATTTTAAATTTTAATTTCAATTTTTTTAATTTAAATTTGTAATTTTATCGTATGAATTATAATAATTTTCTTTGTTTATTTGTATATTTTAATTAAGAAAATTCATGAAATAGATAATGATGAAGAATTTGGTGAGATGGATATCATTGGAGTTAATAATGAGAATAGTAGTAACGATGATGATCTCGATTGTGTTAAGACTTGTATGAAGACTTTGACGATAACAATGATCTTATTTAGCTTATTTTCATTATATTTGTATTATTTTTAAAAATGGAGATATGAACTTATGTTTATTGTTTCGGTTATGAACTTATGTTGTGTACGAATAACTTTTAATTTATAACTTAGAGTTTGTTTATTATTTTTGATTAATATGATACATTGGTGGAACATGATATTGAGTTTGTTAAATGATAGTTATTTAGACTCTTGTAAATTTAATTTCAATTTTACCTTTATTTTGTTAATTAATTTTTATTTTTTAAAGTACGTAATAATGTGAGAAAATTTAACCATTCGATAAGACTTTAATGTGATGTTTTTATTTAGATTTGTTATTTTGAGTATTTTTTGTTGTATTATAAAGATAATATTATTTAATGAGTTAAATTGAATTATTTTTATAAAAATTTGGTATAAATGATCTTACCTGGACGGGTATTTTTCTGTCCAGCTCGATTGTGTCAAGACTTGTATGAAGACTTTAACGTAATAATAATGTTATTTAGCTTATTTTTATTATATTTATATTATTTTAAAAAATGGAGCTATGAACTTATTTTTATTGTTTCTATTATGAATTTATACTGTGTACGAATAACTTTTAATTTATAAGTTGGACTGTTTATTATTTTGGTTAACATAATCATTGGTGTAACATGATATAGTTCTGGTATCACTCTTATAAATTTAATTTTGTGGGGTCTGTTTTTGCCTCATCTCCCTTGTTTCTCTCTCCAGGATTCCTGGCTCAGCTTTCTTTGGTGGCGGTGGCGGAAGGAACCTCCTATGGCGGCGGAGCGGGCGGCAAGTTACAGAACAAGGCGCTCCGGAGATTGGAATTTACGCCGTACAATCGGCCCCCGACTTCCCCGAGAAACCCTAGACACGGTTGGTTCTCCAAACTCTATGACCCAGCCTCCAAACTCATCGCTGCTAGCGCTCTAATGTTCATCCCCTCCGTCTTCCGCAAACGCCTCGTATCTCTTCCCCAACCCTCACCATGTTTTATTCTTTATATAACACACATATATGTATATTTATATATTTATTTATTTGCAGATGTTGAAAAGACATTGTTTAGTTTAGATCAGTATTTACATGCATTATAGGTTAAAGTTCTTCTGGAAATTTTTTACTTGATTTTCACTTTTGACTTTTGAGAAATTAGGTTTCTGTAAATTATGTGTGCCTTCTGATATTTAAAGCACATGCTTTTGTTTATGCAAGTCTGTAGGGTTTTGTTTTTTTTTTTTTTTTTTTTTTTTTTTTTTTTTTTTTTTTTTTGTGATTTTGCTTTTGCGCCATGAAGGATTGTGTTCTTTGCCTTATTTGTTTATTTATGTTGCTGATGTTCTTATGATTGATTGTAGTGTACATGTAATTTCAACACAACATAGGGAACTTATGTTGAGTCATAAAGTTAGGTGTGCTGATGGAGTAAACAAAGAAGAAGAGAAGGATCAAATTTGTTAGACATCAAGTGTTTCCTCCTCTCATATGGAGAGAGACATATGGAGGGATTACAATGGACTATCTAGGCTTGTTGGTAAAAGATAGTTTTTGTTTTTATTGTTGTCAGGTTTTTTATTGACACGGATATCAGGGAGGGAACATGAGAGTTCACATAACGGTGATTGTAATCCTTTTTTTTTTTTCGTTGTAAAGAAGATATATTTAAGCTGCTGTAGATACAAAATTTGCACAACACAAAAAAGATCCCTTCTCATTACTTTTCATTGAATTATATACATCTTCCCCATGGGCCTTGGGCCCATTAGGGCAACTCTTTCAACTTTACATAATATTTTACTTTACACGTCAGCTATGTAGATCCCATCTCATGCCATTGCCTTGAGATACAAGTATCTTCTAGAACCTTCGAGTTCCTCCCAAAAATGCTCTTCGGGTCGGGGCACAAATGGATATGATGGTCGGGCCAAGATATTTCTCGGACCGCGGGGCTGATGTAACGGTCGGGTTATGACACGGACACAATGATCGGGTCACAATCTCGGGTCATTACTGGACCGATCCGGTCGGGATGGACTTTTCTATGGGCCGGGAAATCTCACATGTACACAGGCCCTCTTTTAGCTTATGGGCCTGCATCCAATGGGCCCATTAGGTGAAAGAATCTTAAGGCCCATCAAAAGTCCTCGGAGTTGGTGCGCGGGACGGGTGGCGGATGATGAGGGGAGGCGTTCCGGATGATGCGGGACGCCTTTAATGCTACAGCTGCCGCCATTATTGCAATTTGAACTTGTGGCTGAGGTGGCATAGATTTTCGTGAGATGGGCCGGGTCATGTCGATCCGATACTCTGACCCGGGTGACTGAAACGTCATACCTATCTATATAACCCGCATACGCCACACTTGCACCACTTTTGGATTTGCTCCTCATTATCTTCTCTGCCACACTCAAGCATTTTCTGCAACTCAAATCCATTCTCACCTACAAAATCTCCATACGGTCTCATCAAATTCTGCAAATATCAACGATCTTAATTGATTTTTACACCGTGTGAAGTGTTTTGATCCGTGTTGCAAGGCGTTTGACCGGACGCATCCTCTTCTGCTTCCTGGTACAGTCGTCGGTTTCTGCAAATCACCTAGCCGGAGAAAACCGCAAGGAGAGACTGCCGGAATCATCTTTGCCTTTTTGTAAGTTGTTCTTCTCAATTTTCTACCTTTCGTCAAAATATGTCAGGGAGTGATGATACCAGGTCGGTTAGCGACCTGCAAGTGACAGACACTGATTTAACCGTTACCGATCCCGAAACCTCGATGAGCACCCCGTCCGTAGAGATCACTCGGGTCATTAGGTCTAGTCCCCCAGAAGTCACTCAGGAAGTAGGGGATCGGGCAGTAGAGGACGATATCGAGACGGGTCAGGATGCTGAGGAGGAGGAGAACTTCTGTACTGACCCTCTCCCAGCCAAATATAGGAAAGACGCTCAACTTAGGAGCCTCAGGGTCCCTGAAGGGGTGGAGGTTAGACATTACCCTCGGGATAAAGATTTTAGGATCGGGGAAGGTTTGAAGGACGGGGAGATACTGCTTTCTTCATTTCACCTTGCTATACTAAAGTTTCCCATCCATCCTTTCTTCCTCCTGACATTGGCCACTTTGGGTCTGGCCCCCCTCCAAGTCGGTCCCAATTTTTATAGGATTCTGGCCATGATCTTGTTCATTAATAGGGAACTGAACCTAGATTTAGGTTTGGCCGAGCTTCTGCTCTCCTATAAACTTCAAGAACAAAAGGATAATAGGGGTCGGTACAACCTGACTTCGTACGTCAAGAGGAAGTTGTGTGACAACGTCCCGACATCAAATAAGGGATGGAAGGAGAGGATGATAATAGTGAGCGGTCAGTGGAGGCATCCCGATGCCATGAACATCCCTGTCAACCATATTTTCCAGCCAACCCAACTTCCTGAGTTTAAGAGTTTTCATACCCGAGCCTCTTGCCACTGCGAAATGTGCAATGATAAGTTGGGTACGCAAGTGATGGATTTCCTGAAAGCTCCTCGGGAAAAAAGGGAGGTCGGGTATATAAGGTCTCGATTTGAACTGTTGCATGCCAAAGTATGGAGTCAGGATTTAATGGATAGCCAGAATTGCCTGACCGGATCTGTATTGCAGGAGTTTGCATTGGGAAAATCAACATTGAGGATCTCCTCGGGTTCTGCTGCGACTACATTAGGGTCAAGGAAATCTCAGTTCAAGTCATCGGGAACTAAAAAGCTCAAGAGAAAAATGTCTGGGAATCAACAGAAAAGGAAGGCGGTTAGCCTGCCCACACTTTCGATCAAGAGGGCCAGAAAGGTTGATACTGGCTCAACATCTTTCATTTGTGGGGTTGATATCCCTACAGTCCCCGCAAATCCCGATGTCCCCCCAGTTAGTGAGAATCCAACAAACAGCCAACCGGTAGGATCCACCGGAGGGCCTGCTTGCACGCCACCTCCTCCTATTCCGGCAGAGCGTCATCCTGTCACAACCCCGCCTCCGCCTACTGAAGGTCCGCAAATTGGTGCATCGGATGCGGCCGAAGTCGGGGTTGGTCATGCCCTGGTCCCGAGCTTGGGAGGTGTGAGCCAGAGTCCTCCTCGGGCAGATCATTCAGTCAGACCCAGTTCTAGCCGGAGCGTTGTATTGGGTGTTCCTTCCTCAGCATCGGATGCCAGGGACTTAGGTTCTGATGAGGAGGAGCAGGATCGATCCCGATATACCAAGCTGCGTACTGCCATTTCCAAAAATGTCAGGAAACAGGATAATAGGGAGATCGAGAAAGCTGCTGAGAGTGGGAGACACGTTCCCCATGGCCCCCGATTCAAACTGGATACTCGAAAGGGTCATCCATATCTGGCGGTGGCGGACGAAACGATCGGGAATCCTGAAGCTCTAAGAGAGATGGCCCTGGGGGTATGGACCCCGGCTGATAGATTGGCCATGGGTCGGTATGATAGGATGAGCCTGGCTCTGGAAGGGCCCGAGCTTGCAATGAGGGTAATAATTTCTTTACACTTGCTTATTTGGTTTCTATTTCGCCTCTTATCTTTTGTGCTAACATTCTTGCTTTCAGATGCTTCATGCTACACAGGCGTATAATTGCAAGCTTGAGGATGATGCCCGGGTCATTAACGCCCTGAATCGGGATGTCCAGGTCCACAAAGCTGGGTGCGTCAAGGCTTTGGAACAGGTCAAGAAGGCCAATGAGAAGATTCAGTCCTTGACATACAGGGCCGTCGCAGCAGAGGAAGAGCTCGCAACTGCCAAGGCGGCGACCCTAGAACTTGTAGCCGCCAAGGCAACGATTTCCGACCTTGAGGGTAGGGCTCGGGAGGCTGAACAGATGGCTAATCGAGAAATCCAGTCCCGGGAAGCCCTAACTCTTCAAGTGCAGGCCCTAACCAAATAAATTGAGAAGTTAAAGACTTCAGGGCAGCAGCTGCTTGAGGAGAAAGTCGAGGATGAGAATGCACTAGGCGTGGAGAGATCTCGAGTAGAGATGTGTCATAAGGGAGGTAACCAGATGATTGCTCGTTTTGTGCTGACAAGCAAGTACCGTTACGAGCAGGGCTGGCGGGAATGCATAACTGAGCTTCAAAAGCCTGAGGGTGACCGATACATCCCGACCATAGAAGATCTCGATCTCAGCCTAGGAGTGGGGCCTCCGTATGCTGATCCCGAGGCTGAACCTGAGGACCTGGCATTTGGTGAGTTCCTTCAGGGTCACCTGCCCGCCCCGCCTTCTCATTCCGGCATGGATGAACCTCAAGGACAACCCATCGAGAACCAAGCCTCAGGTAGCAATGAGGACCCTCCGGCGGTGGAATAGGGCTCTTCCTTTAGACTTTTGCATTTTATTTTGTTCCCAACAATTTAATCAAAGCTTTACTGTACCAGCCTTGGCCACTGGGGCCCTTTTAATATAATTGAATTCACCTATTCAAACCTCGTTGGAAATATGCATGATCCAATGCTTCATTGATATTAATGTAAATTGGGATTTTGAATTGTAACTTGGTAGGACTTCTAATGCCATCAGATAATAATGGTCGGGCAACTTGGGACCACTTGTGGGTCTGTGAAGATCTCTCGGGCGCTTTGGGCCCGTGGAGAGGATTCGACACTTAGGTTTTGAAGATGAAACCTGACCACTGGTGGGTCTGTGAAGATCTCTCGGGCGCTCTGGGCCCATGGAGAGGATTCGACACTTAGGTTTTTAAAGATGAAACCCGACCACTGGTGGGTCTGTGAAGATCTCTCGGGCGCTTTGGGCCCATGGAGAGGATTCGACACTTAGGTTTTGAAGATGAAACCCGACCACTGGTGGGTCTGTGAAGATCTCTCGGGCGCTTTGGGCCCATGGAGAGGATTCGACACTTAGGTTTTGAAGATGAAACCCGACCACTGGTGGGTCTGTGAAGATCTCTCGGGCGCTTTGGGCCCATGGAGAGGATTCGACACTTAGGTTTTGAAGATGAAACCCGACCACTGGTGGGTCTGTGAAGATCTCTCGGGCGCTTTGGGCCCATGGAGAGGATTCGACACTTAGGTTTTTAAATTTATATAATCATGGAGACGATCGGGAAGGAATTGAACTCTATTTGTAATCTTTCTGGCTCTGGTGGCATTTCTTTACAGTAATTGAAAACGAGTACCCCTAGGGGTAATACCTCTTGAGTCGGGACGCATTCTGTGTGTTAGGCTCTCTTCGATTATCAAAGTTTCTGAGTAGTCGATAAGCACCGCGCCCGACTACCTCAGTGACGGTGTAGGGTCCTTCCCATGGCTCTTGAAGTTTGCCCACGTGTCCAATTTTTCGTCTGATGACCATGTCACTAACTTGGAATCCCCTCCTTTTCACTCTTTTATTGAAGTGATTCCTGACCCGTTGTTGGTAAGCCGCCAGCCTTATCCCAGCCATTTCTCTTTTTTCTTCCAGTAAGTCGAGTTCGTGAGACAAGCGTTCATTATTTGTCGCCTCATCCCAGGCCAGTGATCTTAGTGTCGGGACGGCATACTCCGTTGGGATTACGGCTTCCGCCCCATAAGCCATGGCAAAAGGTGTTTCACCGGTCGGTTGTCGGGGAGTTGTTCTATATGACCATAGTACCTCTGGCAACTTCTCCAACCAGGCTCCTTTGGCCTTTTCGAGTTTCTTCGCAAGAGTGTTGAAGATGGAACGATTGGTCCTTTCCGCCTGACCATTGGCTTGCGGGTACCCTACAGAGGAGGTGTTTTGATTGATTCCGTGCTGGGCCAGAAATGACCTGACCGGTTCGCAGTCTAGGTTGGTGCCATTGTCCATCATGATGGTCCGAGGTACTCCGAACCTGCAGATGATGTGATTCCATATGAACTTGACTACGTGGCTCCCCTTTATGGAAGGATAAGCCTCGGCGGCCTGGCTGCGTTTCTCAGCTTCCACAAGCTGCCGTAGGAGATTTTCAACCGTTGGTGGGGCGCTTGGTTGTCCGGTGCCGGGAATCAGTGCTTCCGAATGGGATCTGGTTACCGGCATCGTTATATCTGGACTAGGAAGGTGGTATGGATGGTTTTTCGGGTGTATCTGGGTTTCACTCAGCTTTTTTAGAGGTAGGAAGATGGTCGGTGATCTGACCTAGTTTCCCACAGACGGCGCCATTGTGTAGATACAAAATTTGCACAACACAAAAAAGATCCCTTCTCATTACTTTTCATTGAATTATATACATCTTCCCCATGGGCCTTGGGCCCATTAGGGCAACTCTTTCAACTTTACATAATATTTTACTTTACACGTCAGCTATGTAGATCCCATCTCATGCCATTGCCTTGAGATACAAGTATCTTCTAGAACCTTCGAGTTCCTCCCAAAAATGCTCTTCGGGTCGGGGCACAAATGGATATGATGGTCGGGCCAAGATATTTCTCGGACCACGGGGCTGATGTAACGGTAGGGTTATGACGCGGACACAATGATCGGGTCACAATCTCGGGTCATTACTGGACCGATCCGGTCGGGATGGACTTTTCTATGGGCCGGGAAATCTCACATGTACAGCTGCTTTGCTAATTCTGCAAGATTTGAAAAGCTAGTAAATGGTTCAACTATTTGTTTGTCTTGACCACTTTGTCATGTGCCTATATTTTGCCTATGGGATGCAACTCGGTAATTATACTGGCAGTGGCAGAAAATCATGGTGTATATAGATGAAGTTTTGTATAAACAGCTCCATTTTGTTTTCCTGAATAAGCATGTACATACATCTGCTAGCTGAGACTTAAAGTTTTCCTTTGGTTCAATCATACTGTATATTTCCTATAATATGTTCCTGAATTTTGCTGATGATGTTTTTTAGGAACTTATGTAAATTGTTTTGTAACTTAGTCATTGACTCTTGTGGAAAGATGTCTATTTAGATTGTTGTACAATTAATGTGATTTTATTTCAAGGATTGAAAGGATCTCATGTTTTGCTTTTCACTTATTTAAAGAGGATTTTGTATCATCATGCTGTCGTAGTGTTTGATTTTATCATACTGAACACCTTATTTTTTTATACGAAATCATACTTCATTTATGTCGGTGTAACTTTGTAGTTCATTCCTTATTACTACATTTTTTTGTTTCATAAGTCGGCTTTTCCTGCTTATTAAGTTGCTAGTTCTTGTGTTCCTATAGAGACTCTTTTGTCAGTGTCCATGAGCTTAACATGCGGATTACTCTTTGAGATACTATATTGCTCTCGATTCAAGTGCAGAGTATTATGGTTCGTGATTTTTTTATTATGAACTTTTTTATGTGAACAGGGCCAAACCAAGAATCAAGGGACACACTTCAGGTGAATTAATGAGTTTGAATTTTTACCTTTTGGAGTGACCTTTGATTGGTATTGGTCTGGGTGCTTTTATCTCTGTAATTTTACATTTTTGTATTGACAGTTTTATATGTCTTCTGACCTTATCGTAGATATTAATTTGCGGATCACGAGCTTTTAACCTCCTGTAGTATGCATATAGTGTGTATAACACCCCTGTGGTTTGTGTTCACCCTAAACCTTTCAATTGAGATTGAATTGCCCCCATTTTGTATTTGCCGATCACCGGAAGTGTTAAATGACACATATGCACTTGAGTTTTATGTTTAAAAAAAATAAAATAGTGAAATATAAAAAAGAAATAAAAGGACAAATGAATACAATATATATATATATACAATCTAAGATATTATATATATACATTTTTTGATGCATGATGAATGTTGTTTAGTTATTACAAACCTTTAGAGAAACATTAACATAACAAAAACAATAAAAAATAATTACATCAAATCCCTAATTGCATCTCTTTTTTCACTTTCTCCTAAACTAGAGATATACGTATGTGAAACACCCCTGTGAAATCATAACTCGTCCCCCATCAATGTATAGAAATTAAATTACAGGTTCAATGTTGATGGGCATTACCATTAAACAAGGGTGTGTTCTTTTGTCTTTCTTTCTCCCCTGTTTGTGTGTGTGAGGGGGGTGGGGGATCCAGACCAGTCTCAAAATAAAAAAAATTCAACCGAACTAGTGGAGCTTCACGACGCGTGTGTGAGAAAGAAAACGAAGAGAGAGAGAGCTCCAGATTAATATATATATATATATGTGTGTGGTGTGTTGCTGACTGTTATTACCTTGATACCGGAAGGATTGTTTGGGATGTTCTGTTCTCGTGTCCTTTTCAGGATTGGGAGTTAGAGGAGGTTTTAGGGCTGTTGGAGCTGTTGTACTCCTTGACGAGCATTGGTGTTGGTTCGGATTCTTTGGTTTGGTATCCTTCTCTCCTCAGATGCTTTACAGCCTCTTTCTTTTTCCGTTGCTTGGTGCCTCCGATCGGCTAGGTATTCCCCTGGAAGGCGGTATGGCGCACCAAGACCCCTTTCAAGGTTGATTTCTTTACGTGGTCGGTGGCGTGGGGTTGTATCCTTACGTCGGATGTTTTGAGACGGCGGGGTATTGTGGTGGTCAGTCAGTGCTTTCTATGCAAGAAGGACGGTGAGTCCATTGATCACCTCTTCCTACATTACCCGGTGGCTTACGACTTTTGGTGTTTGATTTTTGGTATTTTTGGGATTTGCTGTTGGGTGATGCTGGCCTCGGCCAGGAGGGTTTTTTTTATGTGGAGGAGGGGGTTGCCTGGGTCTCATGTACGTTCCTTTTGGAGGGTGGTTCTATTGTGTCTATGGTGGTGTTTATGGCTCGAGCGAAACCGTCGGTACTTTGAGGGGAATGAATCCCCGTTAGGGGTTTTGAATGATGTTTTTATTTCCTCTTTGTTTTATTGGGTGGAGGGTCATTATTGTAACTCCATAGATGAAAAGTTAGATTTTTTGGGTTCTCTTGGCCCGTAGGGACTTTATGTATTCATTGGGATGCACTCCCTGGTTGAGTGTTTTTTATACAATTACTTATAAAAAGAAAAAGCTTTGGGATGTCTCCTGCAATGGAAGAAAAGAGGAAGGAAAGAGATAGGGCTTTAGGATTATAAAGGCTTTTAAGGTTAAAATGGTAATTCACTTCAAAGGGGTAGAGTAAAATGGTCATTTAATTGGAAGGGTATAATAGGCTTCGTAAAAGGGTAAAATGGGCACTTTAAGTGTTTATAAAAGTCATGTGAGTTGCACATAACCATTTAAGGCATGGGGTTAGTAGCAACGCTTTCAAAATTTATGGGTGCCAATATACATTTTTATTTAAGGGGGTGTTATACGCACAATGTTTATATCACAGGGGTGTTTTCAGTACTTAACCTTTAATATGCATTTGTGGTTTCCAAGAAAGATTCTGGACACTATTTGATAGAGATCTATGGTTCTGGGATATCTGTGGATAGGCCTTTGCCAAATTTTGGACGTGTTACCATCTTCAATAGAATGTGCATTTTTTAAAACCATATGGGCGTTCTTGGAATCTTGGACACTCCGACATGTGAAATGCGAACCTTGGGTGTTGGATGTGGTTCCTCTAATTTAATATAATAATTTATTGGGGTGGACTATTTGTGCTACAAAAACACCCATAGGTGCCTTAAATGTCTTACACAAATAAATCATGTGGCCAAAACAACCTTGTAGCATCTTTCGTGCTCAAGACATGGCATATATGTCCCTGGAATTTGACACTTCTTGGTGCTATACTGCTATTATGGTCTTCAAAAAGGTTGTAGTCAAGGTGCCAAGTGATAATTCTTTTCGGAATAATACTGCTGGTATTACTCCTGTTTGCTTGTAACCTTTGATTTGAAAATAATAAAAGTAGCCAATGTGATTTCTGAACTGTTATTTGATCAATGATTAATATATGTCATACTCCTGTCATTTGTTCCTGGATGTTAGTGTCATGCGCTTTCTGTGCCGCAAGAAGGTTTTTTAGTGACCTCTTTTTTTGCAAACTCTGATACATATAAAGGTACTCGTATTGTTCTGATATATTTCTGTTTTCACGAATTTATTGTGAAGAATCCTCTTGGGGCTCAAGAACCAGGGGTAAACAATGGCGGCAGTTTAAACTCTACCACCAACAGCGGAGTTTCTGAATTTGATGGACTGTTAAGGCAGAAGACACTTACCAGGTACATAAAAAATGCAACTTTCTTGTTGAAATTTCTAACGTCAAGTACTGATGGTTCTGCGTTGTCTTTTGAATGATATTTTTTAGTGTCTTTTTTGTATTTACAATATTTTAATTGAGGTCTAAGTTGTTTTTATTTTTTCTATTTTTTGATTTTTTTTTTTTTCAATTCATGGCCAAGAAGTCATTCCATACTTGGTGTTGCTATAATACTGCACACATGCACATGCACATGTGTCATGTTTGCTGTGTGTATCCAACTCATGGTTTAGATAAGCTA
This sequence comes from Cornus suecica, assembly GCA_963922005.1. NCBI lineage: Eukaryota > Viridiplantae > Streptophyta > Magnoliopsida > Cornales > Cornaceae > Cornus > Cornus suecica. The sequence continues at coordinate 67,775,465 of OY998241.1, read as the reverse complement.
TCTATAATGCCATATTAGCCACACAAAAAAACTTGTAAATAAATAAATAAATAATAATGCAATATTAGCCCAATTTGGTGAAGACTCACAGTTTCTGCTGTGTGGTCTGCAGTCTTTTCAGTGTAACGTTACGGAATTCTACCTAGTATTAAGTATCCTGTTCAACTGTCTTGAACTTATTCAACGGGCATGGTACCTATGAAATAGCAAGTTGGAAAAGCATTTGGACTTGAAAGTTCAGGAAAGGGGGATATATTTTGTAAGATTCAGTTTGCTATCCTTAAAGTTGGAATCCTCTCTGTGTTTACCAAATTGCATTTAGATATAGTGGCGGATAACATTTGTGTAATTATTATTATGTTTGGTGGTGGTTAAGAATAATGTAATATTGCCTGCTTGGACATTTCGGGTTCCTTATAGCTATATCTTCCCTCTCCATTAAGTCATCGTTTAACCTGTTGTATTCCTCTGGGAGGGAGGAAGGAGTGGAGGGAGGAGGAGAGAGGAAGGGGCTGTTTTAGTTTCGAAATGAAGCTACAATTAATTTCTTGGAATGTGCGGGGTATTAACAGCCCCGACAAACGGAAGGTGGTTCGGATGGCGCTTGGTAAATGGAGTCCTCATATTGTGTGTTTGCAGGAAACGAAGATGGAACGTCTGAATGATAGGGTGGTTCGGAGCTTATGGGGTAACCGGTTTGTGGATTGGGTGCATTTGGAGTGTGTAGGCTCTTCTGGGGGCATTCTGATTATGTGGGACAAGAGGTGGGCAGTGTTGCGTGATTCCCGTAAGGGTATGTTTTCGGTTTCTTGTTATTTCTCGCTCGTTGAGGATGGCTTTGACTGGGTTTTTTCTGGTGTGTATGGTCCTGTGGATGACAGTGTGCGACCGGTGCTTTGGGAGGAACTTGGGGATGTTAGATCTTTGTGGCCCCTTCCATGGTGTGTGGGAGGGGACTTTAATGTGGTTCGTGTGCCTTCGGAGAGATCTACGGGGGGTCCTCGCACTAGAGCCATGGATTTATTTTCTGATTTTATTGATTGTCAGTTGCTTTTGGATCTCCCTCTTTTCGGTGCCTCTTTCACATGGTCCAGTTGCAGGGCTTGCCCGACCTTTTCTCGGATTGACCGGTTTTTGGTCTCTGGGGACTGGGAGGAGCACTTTCCGGATGTTGTCCAGACGATTGCTTCTCGCTTTACTTCGGATCATGTTCCTATTTTTCTGAATTGTGGGGGCTTAACAGTGAGGAAATCGCCCTTTCGGTTCGAGAATATGTGGCTTCGCGCTACGGACTTCCAGTCTAGGGTTGCTGAGTGGTGGGCGGGTGCTCTTGTTTCCGGATCTCCGAGTTTCATTTTGGTTTCCAAGTTGCGTTCTTTGAAATTATCCCTTATTAGGTGGAACAGAGAGGTGTTTGGGAATCTGACGTGGCGCCGGAATGTGTTGATGTCTGAGATCGAGTGTATTGATAGAGAGGATTTGACTGGTGGGGTTTCTGAGGCTTCGATGGTTCGCAGAGTGCAGTGTTTGGCTGAGATTGAGGAGGTTGCTATCCAGGAGGAAATCTCGTGGCGCCAGAAATCCCGAGCCATTTGGCTTAAGGATGGGGACCGGAACACTAAATTTTTCCATCGGATGGCGAATGCTCGTAGGAGGTCCAATTTTATTGGTCATATCACCATTGATGGTTCGTTGTGCTACTCGGAGGATGCCCTCCGTGAGGGAATTCCGGATTTTTATCAACGGTTATTCGCCGAGCCTGAGTGTTGGAGGCCTGGGCTGGATGGTCTCCCTTTTGATGTTATTGGGGTGGCTAATAGGGACCGGTTGGAGATTCCTTTCACTGAAGATGAGGTTCTGAGGGCCTTGAAGCTGTGTAGTGGTGATCGCGCGCCTGGCCCTGATGGCTTCACCATGCGGTTCCTCTTGGAGTGTTGGCCTACTATTCGGAATGAGGTGATGGGTACTTTCACGGCCTTCTTTGAGGAGGGTTGTTTTGTCAGGTCTCTTAATGCTTCTTTCATTTCTCTCATCCCCAAAAATGGGGAGCTGAAAGACATTAAGGACTACCGTCCCATTAGCCTCCTGGGTTGTGTGTACAAACTTATTGCTAAGGTGTTGTCCTTTCGGATGAGTGGTGTGTTGAATGGGGTGATTTCCGATTCTCAGAATGCTTTTATTGGTGGCCGTCAGATTATGGATTCTGCTCTTGTTGCGAGTGAGGTGGTGGATGCGCGTCTTTTGAGCGGTGCTCTGGGGGTGTTGGTTAAGCTGGATGTGGAAAAGGCTTATGATCATGTGAATTGGGATTTTCTTCTTTACCTATTGAGGAGGATGGGCTTCGGGGAGCGATGGTGTAGGTGGATTGGTTTTTGTATCTCTTCTGCCCGGTTTTCGGTTCTGGTGAATGGCTCGCCTACGGGTTTTTTTGGCTGTTCCCGAGGATTGAGGCAAGGTGATCCACTATCTCCCTTACTTTTTTTGGTTGTGATGGAGGCTTTTAGTCGGATGATGTCTCGGGCTACTGATCTAGGGTTGATCCGAGGCTTCCAGGTTGGGGATGTCGCGAGGCATGTTGTGGAGGTCTCGCACCTTCTGTTTGCGGATGATGCTCTTGTGTTCTGTGATGCGGATGTGTCTCAGTTGAGATTTCTTCGGTGCATTTTGATTTGCTTTCAGGCTGTTTCGGGGTTGAAAATCAATACATGTAAGAGTTCGTTGATTCCGATTGGGGCGGTGGATGATATTCATGGTATAGCCTCTTCTCTTGGCTACAGGGTGGGCCAGCTTCCGACGGCATATTTGGGGTTGCAGTTGGGCTCTTCTGGTCAGAGGCAAGCCTGCTGGGATTCTGTGATTGATCGGGTCGAGAAGCGGTTGGCGGGTTGGAAGCGTCAGTATTTGTCCAAAGGTGGGAGGCTCACCTTGGTCAAGAGTACGTTATCCAATATCCCCACGTATGTTCTTTCTCTATATCGGATTCCCCGTGGAGTGGCTCAGCGGATTGAGATGATTCAGAGGCGGTTCTTATGGGGGGGGAGAAGAGAGGGCCACCCGGTGTCTTTGGTTCGATGGGAGAATGTTTGTCGTCCTTTTCGGAATAGTGGTTTAGGTATCCGTAGGTTGATCCCGTTCAATGAAGCGCTGCTGGGGAAGTGGCTTTGGCGTTTTGGGATGGAGAGGGACCGGCTATGGAGGAGGGTTATTGCTTGTCGGTTCGGGGAGGATTGGGGTGGTTGGTGTTCTGGGGGGGTACAGGTTCGGAGAGGTGTGGGGGTTTGGAAGGACATTAGGCGAGTATGGGATCCTTTTGCCTCGTTCACACGCTTTGGGGTTAGGGATGGCCGCTGTATCCGATTTTGGTCTATTAGGTGGTGTGGGGAGGCTTCTCTTGCTGTCTCTTTTCCTCGTTTGTTTAGGATTGCTCGTGATCGTCTTGCCTCAGTAGCTGACTGTTATCATCTTGATACCGGCAGGCTTGTGTGGGATGTTCAGTTTGTGCGATCTTTTCAGGATTGGGAGCTTGAGGAGGTTTGCGGTTTTCTGGAGCTTTTATATAGGCAGGCTGTGGGCTTTGGGTTGGACTTTTTGATCTGGTCTCCTTCCCCCTCACGGATGTTTTCAGTGTCTTCTTTTTATGGTTGTTTGACGCCTCAGGTGGTGGAGGGCTTTCCTTGGAAGGCAGTTTGGCGCTCTAAAGCCCCCCTTAAGGTTGCTTTCTTTACTTGGTCTGCTGCTTGGGGGCGCATTCTTACTCTTGACACTTTGCGTTTGAGGGGTGTCTATGCGGTTAACCGGTGTTTCCTATGCAAACTGGATGCGGAATCTATTGATCATCTCCTTCTTCATTGCCATGTGACTTATGATTGTTGGTGCCTTATTCTTGGTATGTTTGGGGTCCCCTGGGTGATGCCGGGGTCGGTTCGTGAGGTGCTATCTATTTGGCGTGTGGTTCGGGTGAAGTCTTAGGCCCGGCTTTTCTGGAGGACCGCTTCCCTTTGCCTTTGGTGGATCATTTGGTTAGAACGGAATTGCCGTTGCTTTGAAGGAAATGAATCTACTATCGAGGCTATCAAGGATCGCATCATTTCTTCTCTGTTTTGTTGGGTTGAGGGCCGTTCTTGTATGTCTAGTGTTGAGAAAGCAGACTTTTTTGCTTCTCTTGGCCCTTAGTGGCTTCTTGTAATTGGGATGCGCTCCCCGGTTGAGTGCTTTTTAATTCATTTCTTACTTATCAAAAAAAAAAAAAAAGGTCGTAACTAGGTTTATGAATTGGATGGCTGTTGATGTTGCTCCTATCAATTGAAGGTCCCAATGTCTGCATGTCTTTTTAAACTTCTGCGGTATTTCTGATATGAAGAGTTTTGTGCAGATCTGAGATTGTTCATTTGACAGAATTGCTCCCTTCAAGGGGGAATGAGAACAGAAAGACTGAAACAAATCTTCCAGAGGCACCATCTTCTTTCGAGAGAAATGACGAATTTGCAAGTAATCCATTGCTAAAAACTGGGACTGAGAACTGGCAATTACATGGGGACTTTTCTACTCCTATTGTCAGTTCAAGAGTAAGACCCACTCCTGTTTCTCAATTTTGATCAACATATAAGGGAGCGGATTCTGAGTTCTGGATGAATCCAAAAATATATTACCTTTAGTGGCACTATTTCTCACCTTTATGATTAATAAAATTGTCTTCAGGTCCATGAAGAGGATGTTGCTTCACCTGCTGAGTCTGTTAAAGCTTACATGGCAAGTGGGCCTTCAAAAGAAACGATGTCAATGTCTGCTTTGCACAGCCAAGCACCAAAGGGAGATGCAACTATGCTAAATAATGGGTTTATCAGCCCGAGGTCTCGTGGCAGATCTGCAATATATAGGATGGCTCGTGCTCAGTACTCCAAGGTCGATTCCACTGTTAACCAAAAGGTTTAATTTTTGCTGCCAATTATCGTGAATTTTCTTTCTATTGCTTCCCAAAATTAGGACTGTTCTAATATTTTGCTCAATTCCCAGGTTGTAAGGTCAAGAACTGATAGTTATGGTGAATCATTTCCTTCGTCTCAGTATGGATGGGAGCGAGATGGACCGGTTGGGTCTAAACAAGTGGTTTGTGTGGAGATGGTTGAGCTTTTCCCCTTAATTTCACCTTTATTATATAGTTAATTTATTTCCCATTATGTTGTCATGCAGGCCCATAAGAGTAGAAGTCGTGTCTTCGATACTGATATTGGATCAAATGGACCTATACGAAGAATTAGACAAAAGCATAATCTTTTCTCTTCTAGGAGTTCGAGCAAACCAGTGTTTGGAAGTCAAGTGGGAGTCAGTTCTGATACAGCTGAATGTCCTTCATCGTCAAAACAAAAACTGCTTTTATTGGATGAACCTAATATTAAAGATTCAACAAGGCGCGGAAAAGATGAAGATAGCAGTGTTCATTATAGTAGTTTGAGCCATCTTCATCCCATAGCTGCTCAGATGGCTGCACGAGTATTGCAGCATCTTGAAAAGCTGGGCCCGATGGAGAAAGAAATACTATTTAAGCGTCTTCCAACTTTGAGGTGGAGGGAGAAAGAGGCCAAGTTAGCTGCTGAAAGGGATAAACCACCCAGTAAGTGGACACCAGGTTCTGCAACTGCTAATTGTGTCGCTTTGCCTCCACAGAAGAAACGGGATTTCCAGATGAGTGCGCATGAGGTCTGTTGGTCCTGTACTTTGGTAGCTCCGATTGGACAAATTTTTGTGATCTCAGTCATCTGCTAGGCTTTATATGTTGTAATCTACTTATTTTGGCTTTCGTATACAATTCTGTGTGAGAGAGTTCCAGGATATCTGTAGTCCTTATCTCTCATCCTTACACCTCATGAAAATGCAGTTCTTTTGATGCTTTGGCTGGCCCTTCCAATTGGGGTGGAGTTGCTCTAGTCTGTAATATGTTTCCTGGTTTCTAAAAGGATTTGAAATGTGGCTGGGAAGAACTTTTCTAGGGCCCCACCTTTACACCATACAATTAGTGCAATACAATTTCCTTGGTAATGATGTCACAGGAGTTAAGTCAGCATATGAAGGGCTTTGTATGCCTTCTAATGGCAATATCTCCGTATCTATTACCTTTTTTTTCTTGGGCTGATTCAGGAAATATTGTAATATTTGATGTGTTTCTTATGTTTATTTTTATGCTTGTTCTATTTAGTGTTCCCGTAACTCTGCTGTAAAATCTAATATTAAGGTTCTTTTATGTAGGATTCCCTGGAGTTGGAATATGATGTACATTCTAACGGTGACACCTCTACAGCATTCAAAGGGAGAGAAAAACTGACGACCTCTGTGGTGGAAAGGAAGACCGTTGGTACCGAAACAAAAACAGGGGACAAGAATTCAGCTTCATGTGAAGTCAAGCCTCCTGCAGGTTCTGAAGTCAGCCAAAGAACTGATTTGGAGACTAATAATTGCTCTATGGCTGGTGAGAAAAGTTCCATCAAATCTAGTGTTGGTTCGGACTCGAAACCAAAAGACTCCAATGGGTTAGTGTTCCTTGTTCTCATAATATAATTTGTATCATGATTTGAACATGTATTTTGCCTTTTCTTGCTTCAAATGTGTCATAACCAGATACCAAGTGGGTCATTAGCCCGACGGTATAACCTCCCTACGTACAAAGATGGGGGGTCGAAGTTGAAGCCCCCGTGTGGGCAACGGGTGTGTTGCCTGTGAAAAAGAAATGACAATTTGTTCTTAGCATATGTATTGAATGCGAAATGAAAACCTAAATGCATGAAATCCCTTGTATTGATAAGAGCTGCATCGAAAACAAATATTTAGTATTCACTCTGTGAGACAAGAACTAACCGAGCAGGAAAACCCATAAAATCGATTATATTGAAAAGAAGGGGACCACAAAACGAAGAGAGATGCGTTTATTCCAGGAACTTAACATAAATGACTTTTTTAAAGCTTTCTTCACGCTTTAATATTCAGTAAAATCATATTCTTCGTATTCAATAGGTGAGATGTAAAATCCCCTTATTCGGCTGTCCACGCTTCAACACATCTTACCTTGAAGGGGCACTTCTTCAGTTAAAGTGAATTGAAATTCTGTTAGTTTTTGTAGACTATTATGTGATCTACTGCTGTGTTATGGCCATGTGCGTCCACTGGCCATCTGGCCTAGAGAATGAGAAACATCATTTTCTCTGTCCCTCTGTTCTGTGTGTGCCACGGTGAAATTGTTTCCCTGTTGGATGGGTATGCATTGTGTAATTAAACTGAACTTTGGCCAATTAGAAAGGTACTGTAATATCTTGGAAGAAAGGTTTGCTTGAGGCCGCCTTCTGACTCGATGGAAGGAGCCTGGTGCTGCAATTGACAAAGACAAAACCTCCAACTCCAGCCTGTCTCAGTATGTTTTGGGAATCCGAGACTATTGGATAGGATGGAATGATGGATATGCTCTGGCTCATTAAATTGAATTATGGTTAATTAGACAGGTACCGTAATATCCGGATAAAAAAAGACTCGCTGGAGCCCCCCTCTTGAGAAAGAGCTTTAGCACTCTAGATCGATGGAAGGAGCCTGATGCTATAATTAAGAAAAAACACACCTAAAAGCCTACCCATCCTCGATGTATTCTGGGAATATGAGACTAGTACTTTTTCGATCTTTCAGAAATTTCATGAAACGGGCTTTTGAGAGACCCTCAACTGTAGGTCGGTGTCCAAAAGAGTGTCTCATCTACATAGGGAGGGACTCGAAAAGTACCATCACTCAATGCCTAAAAGAACGGGGGAAGTATGCTCGATACATGTGTAATATGCTCGGGTTTTAACTACATTGATCAACTGACGAGACCTGCGTTAAATAGTGTCCGTCTTTCCTGGTGTTGGGAACCTAAAAAGTTGGCGTTGAGCTGCCAACCAGTTGTCTAATTACCTAGAGGGTTAGGCAAGTGGGCTCTCAAATAAGAGGGATTAGCTCTTGAAACCAACAGCTTTTATTCCAAGCTGTGACGGGTTTTATATAATCGTGTATATAACACCATAGAGATGTTCTATTTAATGTAATGGTTCCTGTTGTTGGGTTTCTTCAGTTGATTTGTAGTGAAGGCCCAAATTTCAGACTTTTATCTTGAATCATTCCCAACCTTTTGCTTACGTAACCTTTATCAAAACCCTAATGTGGCGTGTGGCGGTGGCTGGCAGTGGCTGTGGCAGCTGGTTGTGACGGTGGGTGTTGGTTGCGATGTGTTGTTATACTTTCTGTACGTGGCGTTGTAATGTCATCTTTTTCACATCTCTAACAACAAGTAAAGTTACGTTGGCTTCATAATTAGTGCTCTTAAATCATTGACTAAAGGAAAAATAATAATAAAGAAGTTGATTAATGCTCGTAAATCATTAAATTAAATAAAAGAAATATGATATGAAAAAAATCGTTAGAAAGTAAAAGCTGCGTTTTATTTTAGCCTGGAACCTACTAAAAACCCAAGCCCAAGTGTTGTATGTCAGCTTGACTAAATGGGCCTGGCTTGTACTTGGTTGAGGCGCTCTAGCCTTGAAGAGCCTGGGCTTTGCTGAGCGTAGGCGCCCCTTCAACAACTATAGAAATGTTAGAACTAAATGCATATATAGAATTCAATTGCAGTTGAAAGCTGCAATTGTGCATAATTACATATGCAAGTACCTCTTCTCGGATTTGTGGTAAAAGTGGAAGCAACAAAGCTAGGTATTGTAGTAATCCTAAGATATTATAAGGAAGAAAAAAAAAAAAAAATATGTGATAAATGGAGGGATCGATGATTTTAATGGCTTTTTTGCTTACTATTTCTGAGTGATATGTTCTGATTGGCTGGATGGTACAGTCTGTTCGGTTGCCTGGGATATCTCCACATGGAGTGGTCAAGATCCTGCCATTTATTTCTATTACAGCCACACTGGGAAAATAGGGCTGAAAGATAAATGTGTTGTCGAACCTTCGTCTTTTTTTTTTGAACTATTATTACTATTTGTTTTGTTTTACTTAATATAGAGAGATATTAGGGTTTGTGGAGTATTTTTTGTGTGTGATTCGATCTTTCTGAATTGAATATGGCTTCTTACGAAAATCACCCGTGTTTCAGAAGAACTAAATATTACGTGGCCGAGGAAGGAAGGGATCTGTACCAGCGGTTTGCTAATTGCAGTGTATGTATTTGTTCATTTTCTATTGCAAATACCCTCGATTCTTCTAATTTCCTCATATATATATATGTATATATTTGAATCATATTGTGCGTTTTTTGGATATGGATATATATATATACATATATGCCTAATTTAATCCACCGTTGCAGGCGTTTCATGTTGATCACCTTTACAGTATGTATGACGGGTTCGGTGGGGTCAATTCTCTTCAGTATTGCCACACGAGTGAAAATTGCATTAAGGCCTCTGAATTAGCAATTAAGTGCTACAATGACAAATATGTATGTATACATTTTGTTTCACTCCCATCTTCCAAATGAGTAATATAATTACATGGGTTTTTTACTTTTTCCTTCTTTGTTTGATTACTACTTTGTTTTCTCATTTTGTGTGTTTTGGTTCTAGGGTTTGGTGTACAAGTTTGTGGAAGTTTTCAAGGCAAATGCAGTGATTGTTTGTGGTACTGATTATTACATTTCCTTTCTGGCCAAACAAGGTGATAATGGTGAGCCTCAAGTGTTTCAAGCTGTGGTGAATAGCTTCGTTGATGGATTAACAGTCCTGTTTTGTCAACAAACGCATAATTCTGCGGCAGATTACCTGAACTCCGTTCCTCGAGGTACCAATTTTGGGATTCTTCCACTTCGATTTGCTATAGTTTGGATTTATATACAGGTTCTTAATATTGAACCATGTGCTAGTGTTAGTTAGACTTGACTATAAGAATATATTTGAATGAAGATTATTAAGCTGCCTAATGCAAATCATGTCATTCGGAGAAGCGCACTCCTAATAGACTCAATAGGAATTTTTACTAGAAGAGTATGATTGCGGGTGAAGTACTTGGTGTGCGTATATTAGTCGGACATGGGTATGAGATATACGCGTCCGACAATATTGGATGTTCTTTACCTATAATTATATATAGTCATTCGCTGTGTCTTTCTAGATGTGATTTGACTCGTCTGACACCTCAATAAATACCCGTATTCAAGACATATCTTTGTCCATGTAACATAGGTGGCAGAACAGGGTTAGTTTGAGTTGGGGCTTATTGATAAAAAATTTGAGTAATTTTGGAATATTGAATTATAAAATGGGTAGTGTCAAATTTCATGTAATGTTCCTTTTGCCCTTCCTTTTTCTTTTAGGAACCTATAATTGAATGGTTTAGTTACTTGAGGCTCGTGTTTTCGATATTTTTCTGAATGATTTTTTGATGGATGTCAAAGCTTTGCAAATCTACCTCTCCCGACTAAATTAATTATGGGACATCATTTGTTTTTTGTTTGTTTGTTTTGATAACCGTGATGTCTGTGCCAGCTTACGCGCACCTTGACTAATTCACGAGACTCGTGCAAGGCGACCCCTCCACATGAATCGGGTAAGACTCAGACTATGTCCGAGGTCGTGGTCCTAACGAATTGTTTGCACCTAGTAGGAATCGAATATGAGACTTCATGCCTATTGAATGGGACATCATTAGTTTTTACCCCCCCAGCGATTAGTTTACATTTTGTGTTGGATCATTGTTTCTATTTGTTGATTTTGTGGGATTTCTCATCTTTGGCATGTACATATATATTGCTATTTGTTTGACTGATGTATATATATGAGCTATACATCAGTGTCTAAATGGTTCACAAGAGCTATCATGATCAAGTTGTTCAGATATGAGAAAATGTGTCTAACGTGAACAAAATATAGACTGTTGCCCGCTGTACAAGAATGAGTTGCACAGTGGGACAGTTATCATGGATGCAATAAATTCACAACAGTGCAGTCTTTACTTATAGTAAAGAACTAGTTTGATATACAAAAATTCATAACTACAAGTTACGATGAAATTAATCTGTAGTTTTAAGCTTATAGTATGTTTTGTTTCATGGACTCAGTTTACTACTAACCAGTGATATGTAGTAAAAATAATTTACCGGAAGCCTGTCTGTTACAAACGCTTTCTTGTGTTCAGGAACTTTAGCCAGGTCCAATGAAGGATTTTGTATATATTCAGCTATATTTATGACGTGGGGTCCCACACATGACATGTTTTGATATATAATGTGCTGAGACTTATTAATTTATTTATTTTGCAGTTGGTATGTACCTCGGAATCTAATGGTTGCTAACATTTAGATGGAGGGGGGTTGCTAACTCTTAAACTTATGACTTTTTATTATGGATGCAATAGATTGCTATGTACTAAAAGCCTGTTTGTGAAAGTTGTATTATTTGGGTGTTGGTAACTATGAATGGTAGGCTTTTATGATGTCATGCATATTAGTTGTTATTTGCTACTAAAAGTTTATTGGTATTGAAGGAAAATCTATTTATGGTGAATGATTATTATTGTTTTAGTTAATAAATCCTCACACATGCATCCTTGCACCCATACCCACCTCTACACAGGTTGCTCATATAGTCTCGTATTGTCGGATAAATTCATTCAAATGGAATCCACGCATATTGGATGTGGGAATTGTTCTATTTGCTTGATTTGTGGGATTTCTCGTCATATGCATCTAGATATATTGTTATTTCTTTGACCGAGCCTAGAGCTAGCAATTCGTGTCAACAGGTCGACCCACGTGTCAACAGGACAATCTGATATTAGTCGACACGAAAATCAAACATTTTAAATATGACACAATCCAACACGAAAAATAAAAAATAAAAAATAAAAAAGAAATTGAATTTAAATTTGATACGATTCAGTAATGGTTTATTAATATATTTTAATTCATGATTAATTAGAGAGAAGAAAATATTAGTAAATAAATATAACAATAAATATTATTGTCTCAAATCGTGTCAGAAATTGCCAGTTCTATCTGAGCCATTGAGGAGCTTTTGCATTTGGAAATTCATTGAAGCAGGCTGTCTTAGGCTATCATGTTAGCTATGAGAGAAAGTGTATAACATGAACAAAATATAGACTCTTGCCTGCAGTGCAAGAATGTTTGAGACTGGGGGACAGTGATCATGGATGAGATAAATTCACCAGTGCGGACTTTACTTACAGTAAAGAACTAGTTCAATATACAAAAAGTTATAATAATTACAAGTTATGATGAAATTTAATCTGTAGTTTTATGGAATTATGTGACTACTAAGAAGCTGTTACAAAATCCTTGCTTGTATTGTGTGCGCTGATATAATGATTTTTTCATTTGTAATGATAGTGAAGTGTCAGTGTACATAAGTCAAGTTGGGCCAAACCACATTAAATATCATTGTATTTTTGTTTTTGTGTTATTTGGATCTTTATATGTTATTCGTTTTTTGCTTCCATTGTATAAAAGAAGGGAAATAATTCCTTACATATTAGGATATCGGTAACATTCGAACCTCTCCCTAAAGTATGTCAACGGGTCGGATTTGGAATGGGTTTGACTATATTCATTACCACCTCGTTAAAATGTTACCAACATATTACAACCTCAAACCCGCATTGGGTTTTAATTAATAATACCATTACCACCCTGTCGAAACAAATGGGTTTTATCGGCTCACCCTCAGTATCTACTAAATTTTAAACTTAACTTTTAATTTTTAATGAAATAACATCACATACATAAATGACTATTTGGTATGAAAAAATAAAGATGTACTTTTCTTATTGTTATTATTTGATATTTTATCATTAGTAATAATGAAACTCTCATGATATACATTATAGGTATTTCCAACAAAACCATACATTTATATTTTTTTAAAACTTTCCATTCTTCAGATATTTTAAATCACTTACAAAACATGTGTTTTTTCTGAGTCTAACTTATAAAGATATTATAAATCTAACTTAAAAGGATATATTAAAAATTAAAATAAATAATAAAATATTACATATTAAGTTAGATATATTGAAAAGTAAAATAAATAATAAAATACTACATACTAATATACATGTACATATTTATTTATTTAAATAGGTCGGGTTTAGGGTGGGTTTGGAGCGGGTTTTATAGAAAACTCAAACCCTCACCAAACTAGCTTTGGGTCTTGATTTTCAATATCAAACCCGCCCCAAACTCATTTAGAAGGTTACCAAATCCGTCCCATCAGACCAGATCGGAACCAGCCTGCTCAGGTTAAATTATCATCCCTACCTCTCCCATATACGGTACAATTTCTTTGATTTGTAATGATTTTTTTTGTGAGGATCAATAAAACAAGTTATCGATTTGTTGAAAGTTGCATCTTAGTTCGCCATTATAAAATTGTTCTTCTATATCTCAATGAATTCAAAATTTAGAAAGTGTACAATATGTCATGGACCGGTGCCTTGCTATCTCACTCAAAAACCATTTATACTTGATTTGTCCATCTTTGACATGCGACGAGTGGCAATATCATTTATGCATAGCTATAATCGTAGGTTGGTGTGCTTTCCCAGTTGACAACCAGCCCCTTTTCCCTTATCGGTTGGAGGGAAATCAATTAAAGAATTCCAATACTCCTGCCAGGGAGTTGGCTTCCTCAAGTGAATAAAGAGGATGAGGCCTTCGTCTGGTTTCCTCATGTTGCTTGTTTTTTTGTTTCTTGAGCTCGGTTTAGCTTGGGGCTCCTTTTGGGCTTTGATGCCTCTCCTTTCATTAAGTGCTTTTCTGTTAGGCTAAAATACACTTACCTCCCTCGAGGTTTAGATAAATTTCACTAAAATGAGGCATTTGAGGTCTATTATAATTATACCCCTCAAGTTTAGTCTGTGAGCTCAATAATCCTGTAATGATTGGTAATTTTTTTTTCCATTTATTTAAATATTTAAAATGTAAACATAGTATATATATGGGTGTTTAAATGGTTAGGGTATATATATTACATAGTATATATATATATATATATACATTTACACACACGTGACACACACATAAAGACACGCACACGCGTAGACCGGTCTGCGTCATCTTCTTCTTCCTCGCTTTAAACACTCCATATTTGACCTTTTAATAATTTTTTTGATATTTTATGTTTTCTATTTTGCAATTTGATAATGTAGTATAGTTGTAATTTTTTGTGGGGGCCATTCTCTTTTAAAGTTAATGAAAAATAATAATTTGGAAAAATATATATATGATAATATTATATTAGGATTCGAAACTGGATAATTAATTTAAAACAAATAAAGTATGCAAAATGTAAAACTAAATGTAATAATATTATATATATATATATATATCATATCTACTAGGGTTATTATATGAGTTTGGAGTACATCAGAGCCGTCAGTCTCAACAACCATTGACGTAGTTTCCCAATCCAATCCCATGCAAAAGAAGCCAAAAACTCAGATCTTTCCTATTGGTTGGCAATTGTCGTACTTGGTCTCTTTTCTCTTTCTAAAATGACTATATATATATATATATATAAGATCTGGAAAATAAATAACAAAGAATAAATAACTTTACTTGGTAGTGATTGAATGTGATATGATTTGATTATACATGTTTTAAAGGGAAGATTAAAATGAGTATTCTTTGAAAACCTAATTTGTTTTTTTATGTAGCAGATGACAGCTTTTCCAGTGCCCTTTTGTTTGATGTTCAACTTACATGTTATTAAGGTAGTGACATGAGATGAAAATGGACTATTAAAAGTGGGAGCGTATCCTCTGCCCTTCCTCTGTCTTGCGCGATGAATGGCTAGGATTTGGCCATGTCAATAAAAAAAATTAAATTGGGTCCCATAAAACTCTGATTTACCCCTTTCAAAACTCTTTTTTCCGGTAAAGTCTTCTTCCGGCAACTAAAATAATTTTTTTAATTAAGTAAATGTGAGAGAGTTGTCAAATCTTCTTTTACCCAGGATTACTTTTTCCTCTTCCTCCAAACAACCCTTTTCATCTTCTTCATCTGATTCTTTGGTTCACATACCAAGCTTTTATTGTTGTTTCATCTATGAAATTAGGGCCACAAAGATTCGGAGGGAGAGAGATGGTGGGTCGCAGCCCCATAGAGGTGGCGAAGTCCAAGCGTAATGGAGCACGTGGGTAGTCCATCAATTGTTCATATATTATGCTTACACATGTTTGGTTGCCGAGAAAATTTTTAAAGCGAAAAATATTTCGAGGTAGTTTCAGTTCACGGGGTTTGAGAGGCGAGTCTCTTTCAATTCAATATCAAATTAGGTTTTTATGTATTTTTTACTGATGACTTTTGTTCTGTTTTTCTGATTTGATAAATTTAAATCTTGTTCTAGGGTTAGGGTTTTTCTTTTCTTTCAATTCAAGATCAAATTAGGGTTTCTATGTGTTTTGACTATTGATTTTTTTTCATGTTGTTATAGTTGGATGAATTTAGTTCTTGTTCTTAATAAGAAATTCTTCGAATAGATGTTTTTTTCCCCCAATTTTCATTTGTTTCCATTTCATAATCAAATTAGTTGGATGTGTTCTGACTATTTGTTATTTAATGCTCCTCATTGGTTTATTTTTATTTTTTTTGATTTCTTTGGTAAGTGTTGTTAATATTTACCGTAATTATTGTGATTTGATGTTGTTAATATTTACTGTAATTAGTGTGATTTGATTAACATAATTAGGGTGATTTGTAATTACCTTTTTTTATTTTGTTTTGTTTTATTTACCACTCATTCTCTGCCTTATAAAGGAGGTGACTCCACACATTGATCAATACAGAAAATTATTCTCTACTATTCTGTTCTTTCTCTTTCAACATGGAATCAGAGCAGACCATTTGATCCTTGTCTTTTTTCTTAAGCCTCTCTACAAGAAGAGTCTTTTTGACCTTCATTGAGATCTTACTCTGGCCACGCGACCACTCGCGCACCCCATCTCTAATCTTACTACAACCATCTTTAATTTTCTGTTGGTGCCCTCTCTATTCTTGCTGTCATCTGTGTTATTTACAGAGCAACCCCTATATTTTTTGATAATTATATATCAGCCTCTTTACAATATTTTTCTACTACAATGGGAGATAGACAAGTTCTTAAGGATTCCTTTAAGGACACTCTCTTCTTCGGATCTATGAAGAATACCAAATTGAAGGGTTCTAACTACCTTCAATGGTCTCGTCTAGTAATTGTGTTTCTAAAATCTCATGGCATGGCGTCCTAACTTTAGGATACCAAACCTTCTGATGAAACTAAAGTTGTTGTCTGGGAACAAGAGGATGCTCAGATAATGACCTAGTTGTGGAATAGTTTGGAGCCATAAGTCTTCAACAATGTTTCATGTCTTGAAACCTCTAAGGAAATCTGGGACACTCTTCGGGAGTTATACTCTTCTGAGTAGAATCTTTCTCGGATATATCAGTTCTATTAGGACATCTTTTCTCTTCAACAAGGTGATCGCTCTATTGAAGACTATTTTTCTGAACTCAAGGGTATGTGGGACGAACTAAACATCTATCAGCCGTTGACAACTGACTTGAAAATTCAGCAACAACACCGGGAGGAATTCCGAGTTGCTAAGTTTCTCTTCGGGCTTAAACCAGAACTTATTGCCATCAGTTCTCAGATTCTCTCTGGGAAGGAAATTCCTATAGTTAGTGAAACCTTTACCCAGGTCCGGCGTGCATCTACTCATCATTCTACCTCCGAGAAAGATGTTCAGTTTGCCCTGGTTGCTCATGTTGGTCATATTGATACTTCTGCTAGAAATGACCGTAGTCATAATGTTGGTCGTGGCGGTTGTGGTCCCAATCGTGGTCATGGAAATCGTCATACCAACGGTGGTTGTGGCACTAGATATTGCAATCATTGTGATCGTAGCAACCACACTGTTGAGTCCTGCTGGAAACTTCATGGTAATCCCACTTGGGATAATCAGGTTACCTTTGACGATGTTCCTCTTATTGTTACTTCTGAGGAGCAGGTTGTTTTGACTAAGTCCGAGAATGATTCTATCACTAAGCACACCAATGCCCAATCTTCGTCTACAGCCAACCTTGTTGCTTTAGGTAATACCTATCTCTTCTCATCATCTACTTCTCCCTGGGTCATTGATTTAGGGGCCTCCAATCATATGGCAGGTAATTCATCTCTTAGATCCAATATTTCTGATGAGACCAGAATATTTGGTATTCTGGGTGTTAAAAGACCCTTTGTTAGTCTCTTTATTTTATTAATGATATATTTTTATTTAAGTTGCGTGTTTAAGCATATTTTAGGGGACTTAACGTAAATATGAGTTAATTTTGAGTTTTTAGAGCAAGGTACAAGTTAGCGAAGTAGAGTACAAGCGGCTGAAGCAAAAAATTTCAGAATATATAAATATTAAATTTCAGGAGCCATCGATTGATCGTTGGACTCTCCTGATCGATTGGTAGATGCCAACATTGGGAAATGTGCGCGAATATTCTGCTATTTTCTGACTTTGTGATCAAGCATATCGGAGGGCGGATTGGTCTATTCACGGCCTTTACTTGGTCCTCACATCAAGAGTCCTTGGAGTGCCCACAAAGAACATGCCTTATTTATACTAGTTTTTATCTATAAATATATAAAGATGTCATGAAAAGAAGATATCCAGGATCATTTAGATCAAATATATATTTATATCATCGTTCATACAAAAACTCTCTCTCAAGAGAGAGGCTCTCCTCAAGAACCAACTATCCAACCGTGAAAATGGTAGCTTCATCAGCGATGCAGTCTCCTCCTTCCATGAGCGGCTATTTTAGGAGTAGTTATAGTATAGATGCATATAACAGGTCTTGACCAATCTAAGATGAATGGCGGTAAACTAAAACTTAATTGCATTACTTTGAGGATTAGGCAACTGCTTGTAGCGTTACTAATCTGATTCATATAAGTTGTACCGCCATCTTGCAATAATAATAATAAAATGCTATATTATGATACTAGTGGTGGAGTTGGATCATAACCCTAGACTTGTTTATCTTGAAGTTCCAAACACAGAAATTGTATTCTTTTAATTTCTGTTTATTAGTTTACAAAACAACCAATCAAAACATCGTTTATAAAATAGTTCAATTTTCTGCTTTACAATTATTTGAAATACGACTTTGATCTCTGTGGTTTGATACCCTCTCTACCCAACTATACTATATACTACTCGCGTACTTGCGATTGAGAGGTAAAACTAGATCATGCTATTTATTCATTTTAAACACTTTTATTTTCATAAGACTAGAACCAATCAATTTCTCCAATTTCCTTTCCATGTTTTGTTACTATAGCTAATGGTACTAAAACTCCGGTTCGTGGAATTAGTACTGTTAAGACTTCTACTCTTACTTTTTCATCTGTGTTATATCTACCTCACTTTCCGTTCAATTTATTATCTATGCACAAGCTTACTCAATCTATCAATTGCTCAGTAACCTTTTATCCCACTCATTGTATTTTTCAGGATCTAAAGACGAGGAGGACGATTGGTGGGGGAATTGAGAAAGATGGACTATACTATTTTTAGCCATTTTCAAACTCGACTCCTGCAGCTTTTCACTCTAATGTTTCTCCATACTAGTGGCACTGTCGTTTGAGGCATCCCTCATCTCTTAGTTTACAACATTTAGTTCCTTCTTTACCTTCGGTTTTTAAGTTTAATTATGATACTTGTGAACTTAGTAAATACCGTCAAGCTTCTTTTAAACTTCGAGTATATGAACCTTGTTTACATCCTTTTGAACTTGTTCATCCAGACATTTGAGGACCTTTTAGAACTACTGGCTTATTTGGTGTACGTTATTTTGTCACTTTTATTGATGATCATTCACGTATGACTTGGTTATATGTTTTTAAAGAAAGATCTCAATTATTCAATATTTTTCAATCTTTTTATGCTGAAATAACCAATCAATTTAATGCTAAATTTTTTGCCTTACGAACTGATAATGTTTTTGAATATCGTCTTGGCACTTTTCAGCAATTCCTTGAGTGGAGAGGTATCATCCATCAAACATCTTGTGTTGATACCCCTTGAAATTACATAGACGATGGTGAAAATAGCCTAGGGGGGTGAATAGGTTTTTTGTGAATTTATTGACAAATTAATATTTAATGATGGAAAAGTCAAGTTTAATCCAATCACAAAACCCTAATTCTCAAATCACATCATTCAAGCAATATCAAGCAACCATTAATATAGTGAATAAAATAAAGCAAGAGACGATATAGAGAGTTATACATGGAAAAACCAAAGAAACTTTTCAAGGAAAAAACCACGTGTACACTCAGATATCAATGCACTATGAATCAACAAGTACAGACTATATGAGAGTTTTAGACTCACAATCACTCCTGATATGCCTTCCTCTACTCGCGGTCTGAAACCCTTGAATCACTTGTACTTCACGAAGCACGCTTGCTCCGCCAGACACTATGAGAGACTCACAAACCATGCCTGATTTGCCTTTCTCTACTCGCGGTATGAAATCCTCGAATCGCTCCGTACTCGAACAGATCAAAACAATCTCGTTGCAATGGACGATGTGATGATTTTTCAGCAATCACTCATCCAATCGTGCACAAAGAACTTCGGTGTAGAAACACGATAGGAGAACCTCAACACAAGAGAGAACACCAATATGTATGATCACTCCATAATCACCTCTCTATGTGTATCACTCTGTAAAAGAATATGAACAATAGAATATTGCAGAGCTCTCACCAAAAACTCTTTTGAAAAATCATCGTAAAAAATCGTAGCCCTTCTTTTGTAGAACCTTGGTATTTATAGACCAAGTTATAGAAAACCCTAACCTTGCCCTCTTACGTAATTTCACAATAACTTGATAAATCATCTAAAATCTGATGTAAATATGTGTATACTTCAATACATAGAGGTCTGAAGTCGTCGATCACTTAAAAACTCGAAGTAGGGACTAAACTGGAAAAATCTGAAAGCACCCCGAAACAAATCTTGTATAACAAGTGATCACGTGACCAAGCATTGAGACCTATGCTTGGGTGTAGGTCTAGGGCGTAGGGTCCCCTTCCAGCTCTAAAACCACAACGTAGGTTAGAACCACTTTGTCCTATTTCAACCTCTGACAACGTAGGTATGTTGTATCTTTTGCAGTTTTTTCATATTTGAGCTAGACTGGTCATCTCGAACTTTCGATGCTTTTGGTTGAAGTCATAATGTCTGGAAATGACATTTTTGCCCTCCAGTGAAATGACGATGTCTGGAAAAGACGATTTTGCCCTCTGGTAGCCTTCTTTGCTTAGACATACTCCTTGACTTCTTGTTCGAGATAGAAACGAACATACTAACAACTCGATTGCAAATACACAAAACTCTCAACATGGTTATTATCTAGAACATGCCAAACACAAATAATATTATAAATGTTCTTACAATCTTTCCCTTTGGCATTTCTGAGACAAAACCATGTTTTACAATATAGCCTCACAAAAAATAACATAACATCTATACCTATGAACATACACCGACAAACATAGATATAAATTGTCACCTTACTTTCATGACGGTCAACCAATCATGTAACCACAACACTGAACAAACCATTAAACACAAGTGTGGAAAACAGATACAAACCAATATAATGATCATACGAAAATCAACACTAATGCAATCATAATGATCATCATACTCCCCTTCAAACAAAATATTTCTCCCTCTTAATAATCTTTCCCACTTACTTAATACTTCTCCCTCTAAAACCATTACTCCCCATACTCAATATTTCTCCCCATTTTTGTCACTGAAATGACAAGGAATAATACAAATAAACAAAACACATGAGAGAAACAAGTGAAAGCCTCAAGATGAACACACAGGGAAAATATAACAGAGAAAACTCTAGAGAATCTAAGCTAAGCACTAAATACTAAGATAAAGTACACTATTAGAATATATCCAGATTCTTAAGTAACATAAATCTTTACAATGCATGAATGTAAAATGCAAAACAATCAAAAATATTTTTGTTCTTAGAACCATATGAGCAGGACAGTAGAGACAATGAGTTAGTCATTGATGTGAAATTTAGAGTAACCCAAAAGATAAATTAACCCAAACCAAATTTTACTCGCAAGTAAACGAATCATAGTAGTAAAGAGTACAAGTATTGCGAGGTCATTCCCACGAGGATTGATTAGATAAATTAAATCTAAAAATTACTATCTAACTAATTCAACCAAATATTGATGATTTTGATAAAAGAATAATTGTAAAAGAGATGAAAGAACAATGATAAAGAAAATACCAAGGCTTTGATTCCACCACTAATCAATACAATTCCAATTTTCAATTGAAATTATTAAATAGACAAATAATCTTCACACATCCAATAAAAAATAATTATAATCAAACATATGGATGGCCTATCCGGGTTAGGGCATAGGTTCAATTAAATATTTATTATCTTGATCATGAATAATAAACAAATAATTGAAAGAATAACATAAATCACAACTAACTATCCATGGTCATGCATAAATAATTATGATTTACTTTCTTCTTCTTAAATCGCCAAATAAGATTACATGTTCATGGTCAGACACAAGTAACCTATATGCTAAAGTTCCAATAAATTCAATTAAAGTCTTGGTTAAAACACATAAAATTGAAAGTATAGGAAAACATTAAAATAATAATAAGAAGAATTTAAATGAAAGATTCAACTACTTATTTCAATTGAAATAATAGAATTGTAAATGAAAAGGGTTTCCACTTAGCCCTGGCCGAGAGAATTAGTTACACATGAAGAAAAAAATAATAAAACAACAACCAAACCGAAATTGAAGATGGAAGAACGCCTTTGCTTTCTCCGTGGATTGCACCAGTCTTCTCTTCTTTTCCTTGACTCTTGATGATCCTTTGTGCATCCATATATGCCCTATTTATAGGGGTCCTCAAGGTTTCACTAGGAAAGTAAATAAGAGAATACAATATTCCCATATTTCTTTTCCTAATTGGTGATATCTTGCAGCCCACTTTTGACCAATTTGGAGAGTAAATTTGGAAGATATTGGTGAGATACTCTTTTCTTGTTAATCAAGTCCTCTTCCCACAGCCCTTGATTTCATTCCATTCTGATCGTTACTTCAAAATCTGTGATTATATTACCAAGCTGATGCTGATTTTCGCACAAAATAGTATGCCAGATTTAAAATGTCTTTTTCGCCCTCTAAACTTCAGAATTAGGGTTTCTATGTGAAATACCAATATTCTTTAAATTGAATCAGTTTTCTAGGAACACTGGGCTCACACAAATTCGAACAACGGACTGAAATATATGGCCCAAACACTAAGACGTGGTCTAAACAGATTTTGGGTTTGTTTAGATGGATTTAACCCATTTGTACCATAAATCACCAATAACTTATAAAAATATAAAAACACAAATATTAATTAAAATAATTTAAAATAAATGACTAAAAAATATATTTTTGGAGGTTAATCGTGTATGAATTATGCACTTATCAAATACCCCCAAACTTATATTTTGCTAGTCCTCGAGCAAAACAAAAAAAAAAACCTAACTATACCACTTTCGCAGGAACTCTCGATTGCATTTACCATATGCAATAAGCCTTTGAACCCCTAGGTTACCCCTAGTGGACGAGTTATAGTCTCGTGAGGGTTTCCAGTGATGATACCCACAAACATCCGAAAAATAAGTTTCAAAGCAATATATAATCACATATGTAACCTTGAATAGTAAATTGTCATCAACTTGAGATTTTCGAATCATTAATTTATTTGAGATGTCAAACCCATATTCTCCGTCTAAATTAAATTTAAGCTAAGTCTAATTCACTTATCAAAATTTAGTTGAAGACCCAAATTGTCCATCCTTGTTGTAAAGTGCAACAACTAAACACTAATTCAGAATTGGTCAAAACCTCATGACATAACTCCAAAATCTCAAAAATCATTGGATTTCCAGAATAAGAACAATTTTACATTGGTAACTCAAGTGATTATTTTTTTTTCTTTGACATACTTCCACAAGGAATTGTTTACCCAAGAGGAGCTTAATTTACTCCCAACCTCAAGCCAACACTTTGAAATTTTTTTTTTTTTCCACAAGGAATTGTTTACCCAAGAGGAGCTTAATTTACTCCCAACCTCAAGCCAACCCTTTGGATTTTTTTTTTCATCACAAGAGTCCTGATTGAATCTCATCCTGGTCTACCGATTTTTTTTCTAAGATAATAGAACGATATTACTAAATTTCAGACCTTTTCTAAAAAAATGTAAGCTGACAGTGCTCGTGAAATATGTTTCAAGGTTTAACTATGAGGGTCATCAACTAAATAATGATAAGTATAAAAGACTAAGGACTATCATTCATTCTGACTAGATTAAGTATTTTAGTCTCAAATATACTAATGATTTTCAAATCTCAACCAAACTGATGACAATTCAATACTCAAAGATATAGAAATACTGAACATATTGCATAGGCTTTGAAACCTTTTTTTTTTTTGTTAATATGAAAATATATACATATATCTATAAAAAATTCTCTTTACCCCCAAACTTAGATCAAATATTGTCCTCAATAGTTAAAAATGAAAGTCACAAGGGCAAGTTTGAGAATTACCTTGGATGACGTATTATCCAACTTCGAGCAAGAACAAGGAAAAAAGAAGAAAAAAAAAATAATAATAAAAAAATAAAAAAAATGGATCAGAAGGAATCACAAGTATGCCACCCCCAAACTTGGATTATAAGCATCACAAATTTTTTTTTTTTAATTTATTTATTTATTTTTATTTTTTTATTTTTTTTTAACTCAACAATTTTGATAAATGGGGTCCTCTAGACGAATACACTCCACATCTCTATCTACCAACCCATCTAAGTATGGTTTCAACCTCTGCCCATTCACTTTGAAAATACTACCATCCTTAGGGTTTTGAATCTCGACTGCCCCATGAGAAAAAACATTTGTCATAGTGAATGGACCAGTCCATCTAGAACGCAACTTTCCAGGAAAGAGACGTAATATAGAGTTGAATAACAAAACTTTTTGGTTGGGCTCGAAGGACTTCCTAAGAATAAATTTGTCATGAAACATTTTAGTCCGCTCTTTATAAATCTTGGCATTCTCATATGCATCCTTACGAATCTCTTCTAACTCATTGAGTTGGAGTTTACGATGTGACCTAGCCTTACCCATATCAAAGTTGAAAGTTTTGATAACCCAATAAGCACGATGTTCTAATTCTACAGGCAAGTGACATGCTTTTCCAAAGACAAGTCGATAAGGGGACATTCCAATCGGGGTTTTAGATGCAGTCCGATAAGCCCAAAGAGCGTCGTTCAACCGTTGCGACCAGTCCTTACGATCGGGTCGAACCATTTTTTCTAAAATAGTTTTGATCTCCCGATTGGAAATTTTCACTTGTCCACTTGTCTGTGGGTGATAAGGAGTGCCAACTTTATGAGTGATGAGGTACTTTTTCATGACAGTTTCAAATGGTTTATTGCAAAAATGTTTACCACCATCACTTATAATTGCATGAGGCGACCCAAAACGAGAAAATATGTTCTTTTAAGAATTGAATCACGATCCTATGATCATTTTTCCTACAAGGTACAACCTCCACCCACTTGGACACATAGTCAACAGCTACAAGTATGTATAGGTAACCAAATGAGGGAGGAAATGGACCCATGAAATCAATACCCCAAACATCAAAAATTTCTACGATAAGGATGTTAGTGAGGGGCATCATGTTCCTACGAGAAATACTATCCATACGTTGGCACCGATCACAAGTGGAGCAAAATGCATGTGTATCACGAAAGAGTGTTGGCCAATAGAATCCACATTGTATGTAACACCCCGTTTCATTTTCCCTTTTTTCTGAATTATGTCTGATTTATTTTCAGTGATGACGTCACTTGTTCATGATGTCATGATTACTCTGTGTATTTTACGAGTAAATTTTTCGCGTTTATGTCTTGATACGACGGGATGACGCGACTATTGACTTGTTGACTACTTCGTGGATTGTCGTTGGCGATTACGAGAATTGACGGCAAGTTTAATGTTTCGAACTGGTGAAACGTTGACGTGAGTTCAGGATTCGACAACACGATTATATGATTTCTCTTCGTTGAGTTCGTGGAATTCTGTAGCTATTACGTGGCTGGACGTGACGATAGTATTTCGAACCTAGTGAAACGCTTACGTATGTTCTTGTTATCGACTACGTGATTGAGAGGTGACGATTGACAGCTAGTGTTGTCGACTAAATGGATTTGCTTCGACGCTTGACGCTTAGTGCTTCGACTCAGTAATTTGAGTTCGGTAGTTAGTGCTTTAGGGGTTTGACCTTTTTGTTTCCCCTGGTTATGGGGTTAGTACGTGCTTTGTTTCTCTGATGTGCTTAGGAGTATTGATAGTCTTTTTACTCGTTTAGTTTATGTTTGTATATACGTGCTATGTGTATTGATGTGCTTTGGTTGTTTGACTTATGTGTTTATGTGTATTTGTATTTTCTGATTCGTTTTTCAGGATTATACGTAAGTGATAAGTGTTAGTGCAATTTTGTTTAAACCTATAGCGTTTAGTACTTCGACTTGACGACACGTTGGGTTTGTTCGGTATTTATGGTTTTTGATTCGATTGGGTTAGTGACGACTCCGATGACTGGGTAGTTGAGTCTCGTACCCGGAGCGTTTATTTCGACATGTATTACTTCTCGACTATCTGTAGAGTTTACGGGAGTGTGTAGTATAAACCGCTAGGCGATAAATGATTTAATTTGGTTTATATAAATATTTATACTCGATTTTGTAACCAAATTATTTATTTCAGACTTTATAAGTTATTCGGTGTACTGTGAGGCTTTCGATGATTTAAGTGGTGGATGATTTTCGTGCCCCGGAGTTTTTAATTGGGCCTATATTATTTATTCGGAGCCCGGTGAATTTTATGGACTCACGTGGAATTATTTGAGTGTCCCCGGTATATTTTACGGGACTTATTTTATCTGTTCGAATTTAATTATAATTATATATATATGGGTTCATACCCTAGATTATTTATTTCAATTATATTATTTATTTCGGCATTCCGTATGATTTTATTTGGGGGTTCCCGGTACATTTCAGGAATTAATGTTCGTCAGTATATATATATTATCAATTGGGTATATATATATATATATATGTGGGTGTTTAATAAATGAAATTAAATGCAATTATACATATATATATATATATATATATATATATGTATTTTAATATATTAGAGGAAAATTCTCGAAATTTCTACACAATCAGATTCCATATTTATGCTTATACACACGTATATGAGTCATACATATTTCAGATATATGTATATGTTCTGTAATCACAAACACCCACATGACAGAACACTGCTTCTCTTCTCCTTCATTGAGCGACTTCGCCCATTTTTTTTCTGGTTCATCATCGATTGACGACTACAGCTCCTTCGCCATGTTGTCGATCGTTTGAGAGAAGGAGAGACCAGAGAGCCGGACGATCGGGGCTTGGTGGTGTGGTCGCTGCTGTAGTGGCGCGACTGAGCCACGCATGGGACGAGCAGGGACCAGGTTCGGCTTGGGGTTTGGCCGGAGAGAGAGAGGGGCTCGCTTGAGATGGGGACGACGGCGACCATGGAGGTGGACCGGTGGTTCGCAGCGGTGTGGGTCGCCGGACGTGCTGCTGATCGGGAGCGTGGTGGTTCAAACCAGTCCCCTGTTCACTCGGACTGAGTCGAGTCGACTCAGTGCCGAGTCGAGCTGTGTTTGGCACGAAATTTTGAGGGTAGCTCGGCCTCGGTACCGTGTACGTTATATCCGAAATTGGTGCGAAACCGTTGAGCGGTCCTCCGGGAATTTCAGATTTTCGGTATGGTTTTTGATTTCGAATTTTGTAGATTTGTTCCGAATTAATTATCGATTGCTAATGAATTTTAATTATATTGAATAGGGCGTTACGGCGGTCGTTTCGACATAAAAAAAAAAAAATTTTGAACGACGTTGAACGGCGAGCTCTATTCACGGCACAACGGGACTGTCTGTAAGCGTATTTAAATTAAGTGGGGATTTATATATATTTTTATATATATATGTATTTATCTAGCACTCACTAATAGTGCGTAGAAAATGCTAAGTAGTCCCGGTTGTATGTTTATAAATAATAAAAGTATGAAATTAAATTCCTAGTGTTAGACGAATATCTAGGAATTTTATAGAATTTACGGAGTATCGATAAATAGATAAATGAAGTTGGGAATCGGAATTCCCTTGATAATTTAAGTAAATTAATCCCCTGGAAAATTTTAATAAATTAAATCCTATTAAATTTGGATTAAATTAGGTGGTTTAGTACCCCCGGACTTAAAGTAGAATTTTATAGAATTTTGTGTAAAATTAGAACTTGAAATTAGCTCCCGGAATTTATATAACTGTTATTAAAATACAGTGGGAGCGGGGCCGATTTGATATTGAGGGACGTAGGGCCGTTTAATAAATATTTCATCTTTTATTTATATTTTATTGAAATTTGAAATAAGATAAGGGGGTATTCACGAGGATGAGGGATGTATAGACGTGATTTTAGTTCCCTAGTTGGTTTTCTCGGAAATCATTAATAAATTAAATTGTCAAATTTTTCCCCTGAGGCTGATTTGTTTGAAATCAATTATTGGAAATTAAAATTTAAAAGCAAGCTGGTATATAGAATCTATAAGGGACTGGGTAATTGAGAACCCGATTATTTCTGTGATAAAATGGAAATTGATTTACTGTATATTTGAAATTGTGAAGCATGATTGATATGAGATTGATTGGCTTTGATGCCGTGTTATTGAGCACATTTGATTCGTATGGAGGCATTTGACATTCATATAGCACCCTGTTATATACACATTGTTTCGGTGCACGTTGCATGCCTCATTTATATCATGTGCATGTCTGGTTCGTTTGGAATGTCGCAACAACTGGCCAGGGGTGGTCTAGCACCAGGGAGCTAGTAACTCTCAATCCTCTAGACATTTGGGGGTGAGGGCTTGCGCCTCACTTGCCGGTTCCCGGGCGGGCTTGTGGTCCCCGCACTTTCTTTGGCGACGCCCACCCTTCCTGTTGTGGGTTTGTTGCCCCAGCAGTGAACGGTTTGGGATTCCTGGATATTAGTGGCTAGGGCTGCATTGGAGTTGCATTGTCATGGCATTTACATCCATATTTAACATTTATTGGATATGTGTTTGCCTGCCATTATTGATTTTCGATGTTGAGTATGTGATGTTGGAGTAGTAATTAAATATCTGTATTATTCTCTTTGGCGCTAAGGCGCGGTGTTT
The DNA here is from genome assembly GCA_963922005.1 of Cornus suecica. NCBI lineage: Eukaryota > Viridiplantae > Streptophyta > Magnoliopsida > Cornales > Cornaceae > Cornus > Cornus suecica. The sequence goes on along the minus strand of OY998241.1, from coordinate 67,747,045 downwards.
GTAATTAATATTTTAACTGTGGTTAAAATATAAAGAATAATTAAAGATTTAAAATTGTAAAGAATGAAAGAAAGTTCGACGATAATTAAAAACCTGGATTAGTGGAGCCACGGTTGGCATGTGTTCCAGGTGGTTATGTGGTTATATATATATATGAAAAGGGTTTTAATAATTAATTGTTTTCCCCTTGAGTTGGAGTTGAGTGAGTTGGCTAGACGTATGTTGAGACTTGGTTGTGGTTGTGCCTTTGGCCACATAGGCCTTTGTGACTGGTGATTAGTGTTATCACTAGAGGATTGTTAGACCACTTCGGTAGTGGGGAGAGTTGTTCAGGTTAAAGGTCGGGTAAGACTCGTAGTCTGACCTTGTTTCTCTTAGCTTGTGTATGTTGAGCTTGTCGCTCACCCTTCTACTTTAAAAGTGTTTCGAGTAGTAAATGGTTTTTAGCCGTGTGCCTCGAAAATCTCATTTCCTATATGTCTTGATAAAGTTAGTGAACCCTGGGCATGGTTTGTCTTGTTCTTGAGACTTGAGGTCAATTCTGAGATCTAGAGACGTTTTTAGAGTCTGATTATTTCAGATTCCTCCTAGTTGTTCCGAGGAACACTTGAATCCCGGTGTTGGTTTGATAACCCTTGAGAATTTGTTTTTAAGTTCCTATATTAAGTTGAAGGTCTTAGAACCCTTGAGGATTTGTTGAATGTGACTTTGAGGTGATGTTCGGTGGAACTCTAGTAGTTCCTTTCCCCTGTGTTATTGTTCCTTGGGTTTTAACCCGAACCTGTGTTTCTACGGTATCATTCCTTAAAGTAAGAATTATGATCATTCGTGTTTGTCTGTGGATCTTCTCGGGTAAGAGAAGTGAGTATAAGTTAAGCACACATAGTGCGATTCCTAGTGTTTGGTTGGGTTAGGAGACATTGGAACCAAATACGATTTGACCGGGCCCTAACTTTTTCTTAAAAACCGGTTGAATCCTTCGGGGTTCAACATTTTTCTTTAAAAACCCGAGGGCCATGGCATCTGTTTGGGACTAAATGACTCCAGTAACCCTTTCTTGCGCCTCGATAGGCGGTATGAGTTAGAGGTGACCTTGTTGATCTGTACCCTTTCTAGTGCCTTGATAGGCAGTGTGAGTTAGAGATAGTTCGGTTGGTTACCGAATCCGATGTGGAGATAGGACCTTCCCTTTTTAGGTTTCTTCGAGTGAACGGGTTGGTTCACTGGTTGTTGTACGTAGAAGAATGGTTATTCCCTTTCGATAGTCCTAAGGAGGGACCTATATATACCTCCTAGGAACCTTGAGTAGCGTGCTAGGTGCACGGACTGATAGATAGCTAGTTTTGGTTGTATCTCTAGATGGGAGTGTGTATTCGACTGGGTGCGTTCCTACACCAGGTGTTAGGATTAGCTGTTACAGGACTTATATATATATATATATATGTGTGTGTGTGTATATATATATATGATGATTTGATATGCGTATATACGAGTGGTAGATATATCTTATGAGCGGTTATGTTTTACGATTCTTGAGTAGTTTCGAGATTAGTTGTGAGGTTATTGTTGGGTGTCTCGGGTTGGCGGGGGTTCCATGGGATACGGTAGCTTGACCTAGGATAGATGCATGCACACGGGATGGTTAGCATTTTCTAGACGGCTATGAGTGTGATGTTTTGATATTATGGTGAGCACGTGGTTTTTTGCTCACCCCCCACACAAAACATTTTCAGGTTTGCAGGTGGACGCAGCAAGAATTATGCTCGGCAGCGACGACACGGGTGATTTGGGACGGTAGTCTTGTTATTCTTTCCGTAGTTACGTTTGTATATTATTTTATTATCTTGGGAGCCAGGTTGTTGGCAGATTCCCTCATATTGTATCTCTATTCAGTTCATGTATTCGTTATTTTCGGGGTGCCATTGTATCATTTCGGCACTTCCATATGATTTCCTGTATTCATATTTGAGCTCGGTGGCTCAGTCGGTGTTTGTTGTTTTTGGGGTGCCTTTATACCTTTTTGGCATCGCCATTTGATTTTCTTTATAATTTCATTTGAGCATTTGGGGCTCTATTGTTTTTAGAAGGGTTTCGGAGAGGTATTGGTGTTCTTTTCCATTACCTCGGCCCTATTAGGTTTCTGGAATGTTGGGTTACGTGCCATTGCTTCATTCTTGTTATTCTGGGCAAGTTTCTGTGTTGTGTTGAATTTGAGTTATCCGGATGTTCCAATTACAAACGGATCTCTGCCGGATTTTCGTTAGAATTTCTTTACTGAGTTTCTATCACTCAGGCGACATGGAATACTTCATTTTCATTCCTATTCCATGTATTTCGATGCTATCGTTAATTTCGGTTGTCTTTTTCTATGACGTCATACCCCGGTATTTGCTGATTCTCCAGATTGGAGTCTCAGGAATAACGGGGCCTGACATTGTAAAATCTTTGCAGCTGTTTTCTTAGAACCAAAATGACCACCACATGCATGGTCATGACAAAAAGAGATAATACTATGAAACTCATTTTCAAGAACACATCTCCTAATGATTTGATCAGGGCAGTACTTGAACAAATAAGGATCATCCCAGAAAAAATGTTTAACCTCAACAAGGAACCTAGATCTATCCTGTTTTGTCCAGTGTTTAGGGAGTTGACCAGTAACAAGATAATTGACAATGTCAGCATACCAAGGTAACTGGGAGACAGCTAAAAGTTGTTCATCATGAAAAGATTCATTCAAGGGTGATAAATCCTTAGTGCATTCTGAGACAATCCTAGACAAGTGATCAGCTACGACATTCTCAGAACCTTTCTTATCACGAACCTCAATATCAAACTCTTGTAATAGTAAGACCCAACGAATCAAACGAGGTTTATCATCTTTCTTTGAGAAAATGTATCTCAAAGCAGCATGGTCAGAGAACACAATAACCTTGGACCCTAAGAGGTATGATCTAAACTTATCTACCGCAAATACAATGGCCAGTAGCTCTTTTTCTGTGGTGGAGTAATTGAGTTGGGTATCCTCTAAATCTGGAGGTTGTTTTTCCACATTAAACACATTGAGTTTAACATTCATGTTGCCAAAAGATAGTTGCATAACCCCATTTCTACAATTTATGACAGCATTGGATGTGGCTAAAAATGGGCGACCTAAGATGACCGGAATGTGGTTACTAGGATTTTGGACAGGTTGGATATCTAAGACGACAAAGTCCACTGGAAAAATAAACTTGTCAACATTGATTAGAACATCTTCAATAACACCACGAGGAATTTTCATAGATCTATCAGCCAATTGCAGTGTTATAGGGGTCGATTTTAACTCACCAAGACCTAATTGCACATACACAGAATATGGCAATAGATTCACACTAGACCCTAATTCGAGTAATGCCTTCTCAATCATATGATCACCAATGACACAAGAAATGGTAGGGCATCTAGGATCTTTAAACTTAGGTGGGGTGTTGTGACGGATGATTGAGCTTACTTGCTCTGTGAGGAAGACTTTCTTATGCACATTTAACTTTCGTTTCTGAGTGCAAAGATCTTTCAAAAATTTGGCATAGGCGGGAACTTGATTGACAAGAGTGAGTACGGGAATGTTTACTTGGACTCGCCTAAACAAGTCCATCATTTCACTATAATTCGTCCCTTTCTTGACTGGGGTCAAACGTTGAGGAAAAGGGGCCTTGGGTATATAAACTTCCATAGGATTGGACTCAGAAGAGGTGGATGATTTTTGACACTCTGGTGAAGCATCATTTTCTTTAAATTGCTTGTTGTTCCCTTCTTCTACATCACACTCTTTGGACACAACTTTTGGTTCATGCCTAGGTATTTCTACCTTGTTATCAATTTGTTTGCCACTTCTAAGGGTAGTGATGGACTTCACTTCCTCGTATTGTTCATGCTTAGAACTAGAGCTCACCTCAAGTTGACCCTTTGGATTAGTTATGGGTTGACTAGGAAACCTTCCCTTCTCTCTCTCAGTTAAGGTAGAGGCAATTTGACCCATTTGAACTTCCAATTTAGCAATGGATTAAGAATTAGAATGCAAGCTTTGTTGGGTATCTTTTTGGAATTGAAGTGAACTTTGCATGAAAAGATGGAGAGTGTCCTCAATGGATGGCTTCCTAGTTTGTGTAGGATATGGTGACAACTGTTGAGTTGATGACTAACCGGAAGCTTGAGGATAAGAATGAGTGTTGGAATTCCCATATGGAACTCCTTGATTTGACCCTTTGGACCATGATAAATTTGGATGTTTAGCCCAACCAGAATTATAAGTCTGTGAATAAGGATCATTGTCTGGTCTCCTAAAAGCATTCAAGGCATGGGCTTGCTCAGATGCATGTTCAGAAAATGTCATATTAGATGGACAAGACATTGTGAGGTGGGTTGGGCTTGAACAGATGGAACACACCTCAGATTTAGGTGTCAATGGGGGCCCACTAGCTAACATCAAAGCATCGACTTTTCGAGCCAATAACTCAATTTTTGCATTAAGGTCTACAGTACTTCCTATCTCATATATGCTACCCTTCTGTTGAAGATGAGTATTCCTTTCCACCCTAGTTGAATAATCCCATTGTTGGGAATTTTCACACAAAGTTTCAAAGAAGTCCCAAGCTTCGATGTCACTTTTATCCATAAATGTTCCTCCACTAGTGACATCAACCATGCGACGGTTTTGGGGTGTTAAACCATCGTAGAAATATTGAACTAGTCGCCACTTCTCATATCCATGGTGGGGACACTTAAGAAGTAAATCTTTCCATCTCTCCCAACATTCATAAAATTGTTCAACCTCTTTTTGTGTAAAATTTGAAATTTCTCTCCGAAGAGAATTGGTTTTATGAACAGGGAAGAACTTGTTCAAGAATTTTTTTGACAAAACATCCAAAGTAGAGATAGATCCTGATTCTAAAGAATTCAACAATCCCTTCGCCTTATCTGTTAAAGAAAAGGGAAAGAGACGTAGACGAATGGACTCATCAGAGAAGTTTTGGAACTTGAATGTGGAACAAATGTCTAGAAAGTCCTTGACATGATAATATGGATCCTCACTATTTAGACCATGGAATGTGGGCAGAAGTTGGATGACACTTGGTTTAAGCTCAAAGTGTGTGGCCGTTGTGGCTGGAAACACTATACATGAAGGTGTACTACATTGGACAGGGGCAGAGTATTCCCTAAGTGTTTTAGGCGCAACCTCTTCTCCCATCTCAACCAAAGGTTTATCCAATTTATTTTTACCTTTAGATCTTTTCATAAATGTTCTTTCAATTTCTGGATCAAAAGATATTAATTTTGGATTTTGAGATCGACAACCTTGCATATACTAGACACACACTCAAGAAAGTTAACAAGGATATACCTAGCAACCAAACAAGCCAAACAAGTATTTTTTTTTTCTAATTTTCTTTGTGAGAATTAATTCAAGGGCAATGTTAATGTTTATTTTCTAATCTTGTAGAGAATTATCAGGAATAACCACAATAATTCTCTCCTAATTAGAGCTCCTACTCTCTTCCAAAGTAAATCAAAGGATGACCAGTTAAGGCCCGCCAACTAAACAACCAGGTGGGTTCCCAGGTAGGTGGAGAGGCACTAGGCCTGCTTAATGACGGGACGTCCACACAACCTTAAGCAACAAAGTTGTCGTTTGACAGAACCTTTCTAGACATTGTTAAGTTGGAAGGTGCTCACTGGAGTTACCAAAGATTATCTTTTTCCAAGAGGGTCTTATGAGCTATATGAAAATCCTAGGGCCAACGTCTACTTGATTTTAGATTAACAAATTTAGATTTGGGTTTGACAAATGCAAGGAGATTTTAACCTAGGTGGGCAAGAAATTGGTGATGAAATCCAATCCTTATCTTGTTAGGGGTTAGTGCCCTTACTAAAATTTTATGCAGAATGCTAAATTAAAATGCACAAATAAAATAAAGAAGAGAAGAAAAAAAAAACAAAAGAATAAATAAATACAAAGGAGTGAGTGTGTGAACTTTTTTTTTTTCAAAAATAAGTGTACTAACAATAATAAAAGAAAAGAAAAAAAACAAAATTAAAAATAAATATGAATGAAGAAAGTGTGCTCCTAGAAAAAAAAAATCCTATGTTATTCTAACCTAAACAAAAAATAATAAATAATAATAAAATAAAAATAAGGTTAGAGTCACTTACCTGAATTGCAAAATTATGCAATAGTGTGATTTTTTTATTTTATTTTATTTTTATTTTTATTTTTTTTCTGTACCAAACGTCCTGCAGTTGAGGAAGCAGCAATATCAAACCTGTAAAAGGATGACAATGACTTGGATGTTGCTTGGAATTAAAGGAATCACATAAATTTGGAATGAAAAAAAAATTAAAAATAAAAAAAATAAAAAAATAAAAAAAAAATAAACCTAAACTAAGAATTATGATAAATAATAATCTTCAAATTTCATTGTATCAAATACAATCCCCGGCAACGGCGCCAAAAACTTGATGTGAAATTTAGAGTAACCCAAAAGATAGATTAACCCAAACCAAATTTTACTCGCAAGTATACGAATCATAGTAGTAAAGAGTACAAGTATTGCGAGGTCATTCCCACGAGGATTGATTAGACAAATTAAATCTAAAAATTACTATCTAACTAATTCAACCAAATATTGATGATTTTGATAAAAGAATAATTGTAAAAGAGATGAAAGAACAATGATAATGAAAATACCAAGGCTTTGATTCCACCACTAATCAATACAATTTCAATTTTCAATTGAAGTTATTAAATAGCCAAATAATCTTCACACATCCAATAAAAAATAATTATAATCAAACATAATTAAAATATCTTGATCATGAATTAAATATTTATTATCTTGATCATGAATAATAAACAAATAATTGAAAGAATAACATAAATCACAACTAACTATCCATGGTCAGACATAAATAAATATGATTTTCTTTCTTCTTCTTAAATCGCCAAATTAGATTACATGTTCATGGTCAGACACAAGTAACCTATATGCTAAAGTTCCAATAAATTCAATTAAAGTCTTGGTTAAAGCGCATAAAATTGAAAGTATAGGAAAACATTAAAATAATAATAAGAAGAATTTAAATGAAAGATTCAACTACTTATTTCAATTGAAATAATATAATTGTAAATGAAAAGGGTTTCCTCTCAGCCCTGGCCGAGAGAATTAGTTACACATGAAGAAAAAAATAATAAAACAACAACCAAACCGAAATTGAAGATGGAAGAACACTTTTGCTTTCTCCGTGGATTCCACCAGTCTTCTCTTCTTTTCCTTGGCTCTTGATGATCCTTTGTGCATCCATATATGCCCTATTTATAAGGGTCCTCAAGGTTTCATCTAGGAAAGTAAATAAGAGAATACAATATTCACATATTTCTTTTCCTAATTGGTGATATCTTGCAGCCCACTTTTGACCAATTTGGAGAGTAAATTTGGAAAATATTGGTGAGATACTCTTTTCTTGTTAATCAAGTCCTCTTCCCACAACCCTTGATTTCATTCCATTCTGATCGTTCCTTCAAAATCTGTGATTATATTACCAAGCTGATGCTGATTTTCGCACAAAATAGTATGCCAGATTTAAAATGTCTTTTTCGCCCTCTAAACTTCAGAATTAGGGTTTCTATGTGAAATACCAATATTCTTTAAATTGAATCAGCTTTCTAGGAACACTGGGCTCACACAAATCCGAACAACGGGCTGAAATATATGGCCCAAATACTAAGACGTGGTCTAAACAGATTTTTGGCTTGTTTAGATGGATTTAACCCATTTGTACCATAAATCACCAATAACCTATAAAAATATAAAAACACAAATATTAATTAAAATAATTTAAAATAAATGACTAAAAAATATATTTTTGGAAGTTAATCGTGTATGAATTATGCACTTATCAGTCATTAACACATCATATATGCATATTTGACTTAGCTATTATACACATGATAGTGAAGAAAATCAACATACATACCTTGTAGATATAAGCAGTCACAAGGCAAGCTTTACATAGTATTTGCATATATGAAAAATATTCAAATGCAAGTAAACACCTAAGATGAAAGCAATACGTACTAATTTTGATAATCTTCTTCACTAATCGTGATAATACTTCAGTCCAAAACTTAAGCTAGAAATCAAATCATTCACTTGGACCTTATTGCTTATTTTTTTAAAAAAATAATACCCTATTGTTGCACAATTTATTCTTTGTACATTTTCAACTTTTTCACCAAATCCCTTTTTGTCTTTCTAAGCTCCAGACTTTCCGGCGAGGATTTTTAGTCCCAACCAACTGGGCCCGAGCTTCTTCCATGGGATTTATGCTCATTAGTTTTCTCCAATTTTTACACGAACACTCAATGCTTACTGAGGCAAGATACCCGGTTACTCAGATCGAAGAACTACTTTTTGCATTTCTATATTTTAAATATCTCATTCTCTCCCCTTTTCAACTTTACCACAATATTCATAAGCATGCAAAAAGTATTTAAAAACATAGATCAATCTAGTATAACTCATGAACCTACATATCACTTCGGATTAGATGAAAAAGACTAAAAGTTTCAACAAGTATTACAGTCATCTTCGAAGTAAAACAAGCACCCAAAGTTGATGAGTTCTAAAAATAATACTTAAACATGTCAAGTGAATAACTCATAACCTCATGTCAGACTAACAACTCCAACTCTCATAAGCATAATAAGAAAAGTAAATATGAAAATAGAGTGAAATAAGACAATCATTTGTACCCTTAGCCAAGCTCAACATGCTAAGAAATTTTTTTAAAATTTTTTATAGAATTTTTGTCATAAGAATCCATGCATAAATAATTCTAATAGTAGCAAAACATGATTCATGCATAATACTAAAATAACAAAACAAAAAAATAAACATGCAAATAAAATAAAATGCATGATAATGTATCAATTCTAGGATAAAAAATATAATACAAGATATTCCTAGAATGATACATACGAAGACATTTATCCTAATGATAATATGCCACCAGATTTTCTAAAATGCATATGCTTTTGAAAATCTAATGATTTCGTAAAGATGTCTGTTGACTGAGAATCTGTGGATATATACTTGAGACTTTTCTCAGAATTAGAGTCACGTGCTAGACATGCAGTATGAGCAATCAAACAATGTAATTCATCTTTTCTAACCCACATTTATTTAATTTTTGGTGCTCTATTTGCTAGCCTAGTCAACCTCTTAACCTCTTCACTGAACACCCGAATTTGACTTTCAACATTGGGTCTTTTCTGAATTCTATGCTTCCGCTCAGATTTCAAAGTTTCTCCTCTTAACTTTGAACATACGAGACGAATGTGACCTTTCACTCCACAGTGATGACAGACTGGAATAAACCTTTGAAAAACATTATTTGAACCCTTATTGACACTAGAAGTAAAGGGAGGCTTACTCTTAACAGGGTTTTTGACATAAGATCAAGCATTAAGATTCCTATCAGACTTACCTTAAGAAGAACTAGATGCTACTTGAGAAGCCTTAACAAAGCTTGTTTTGGAAACAATGTCAGGATCACTCATTCCATTGAACCCCAACCCCTTAGTATTTCCTGTTGACTTTCCTACACTCAATATGTGGTCAAGCTTATTAGTTCCACTAGACCATTTATGAATAGTTGAGTTAACATCCTTCAATTCCTTTTCCAAAATCTCAATCCTTGTAGATTTCTCACTCAATTTCAATCTTAGAGTTTCTAATTCCTCATTGAGACCATCTACCATCTTCAAAGCCTCAGACCTTTCTTGTTCAGACTTAGTCAATTCTTCTCTTAAGGACCGTCTCTCTTTATCAACATTGTTGAATTGAACCAAAAATTTTGAGTACATTTTGCTAATCTGCACTGACTTTTCATACAATTTATTGTATGCATTTTCATACGAATCCTCATGATCTTCATTGTCCTCAGAATCATCATCCTCAGTCATTGCCCAACTTGCAATAACTTCACCGACCTCCTTACTTTGTGCAACAAACACGGTGAAATTCTCAATCTCATTTCCTACCTCTGAATCCGTCGAATCACTAGCTGATCCATCACTCTAAGTAACAGCCAAACCTTTTTTCTTTTTCGACTTATTAGCACACTCAGCAACTATATGACCGAACCCTTGACACTCAAAACATTGAGGTTTCTTCTTTTTATGAACAAACTTATCATTCCTATTTTTGGATTTTTCTATTTTTAGAATCATGTGATTTATCTCCAAAATTTTGTTCTTTAATCAAATCTTGACCACAAGAGGATTTTAAAAACTTATGAAACTGCTTCATGATCAAATCAAACTGACTTGATTTTACTCTCACCCTCTTCATCCAATTCACTAGGACCTTCCTTAATGATTTTCAAAGCTATGTCCTTCGCTTTTGTGCTGCTTGACTTTTTAGAGGATTGAGCACACATCTCCATCTCATACGATTTCAAATTACCAGCCAACTCTTCAAGTTTAATTTCCTTGAAAATCATGATTTCAGATATGACGGTAACCTTAGACCGAAAATGTTCAGGCAAAGACCTAAGAATTTTCTTCACAATGGTCATCTCGGAAATAGACTCTCCTAGATTGTGACAACTAGTTACTATGTCAGTTAACCTAGCCTCAAAATTACTAAAAACTTCATCATCTTCCATCCTAAGTTGTTTAAATTTAGAATTTAGAATTTGGAGTTTTGACTGTTTAACTTTTGAAGTTCCCTCATGAGTTACTTGGAGTATGTCCCAGGGTTATTTAGCAATCTCACATGTGGCTATTCTCTTAAACTCACTCGCAGTCACCGCATTATACAACACATTCAAAGATTTTGAATTCCAACTAACACTATTTGTTTCAGCAGTAGTCCACTCACTTAATGGTTTTACCCTAGAATCATTAGTAACAACATCTTTCATAGTGGGCGGTGAATATCCTACCTCTACAGCCAACCAAGCTCTCTCATCTAGCGATTTAAAAAATGCTCTCATTCTCGCTTTCCAATATGTGTAATTCGACCCATCAAACAATGGGGATCTAGATATGGAACCTCTTTCACGAGGCATCTCCATCGTCTAAGTTCACGATCTAACCCTAGGTAGTTAACCTAAATCGGGGTAACAATGCTCTGATACAAATTGAAATTACCTAGACGATGATGAAAATAGCCGAGAGGGGGGGGGGGGGGTGAATAGGCTTTTTGTGAATTTATTGACAAATTAATATTTAATTACGGAAAAGTTAATTTTAATCCAATCACAAAACCCTAATTCTCAAATTACATCATTCAAGCAATATCAAACAACCATTAATATAGTGAAGAAAATAAATCAAGAGACGACATAGAGAATTATACATGGAAAAACCAAGGAAACGTTCCAAGAAAAAACCCACGAGTACACTCAGGTACCGATGTGCTATGAATCAACAAGTACAAACTCTATGAGAGTTTTAGACTTAGAATCACTTCTAATATGCCTTCCTCTACTCGTGGTCTGAAACCGTTGAATCACTCGTACTTCACGAAGCACGCTTGTTCCACTAGACACTATGAGAGACTCACAAATCACGCCTGATTTACCTTTCTCTTCTCGCAGTATGAAATCCTCGAATCGCTCCGTACTCAGACATATCAAAACAATCTCATTGCAATGGACAGTGTGATGATTTTTCAGCAATCACTCATCCAATCGTGCATAAAGAACTTCGGTGTAGAAGCACGATAGGAGAACCTTAACACAAGAGAGAACACCAATATGTATGATCACTCCATAATCACCTCTATGTGTGTATCACTCTGTAAAACAATATGAACAATAGAATATTGCAGAGCTCTCACCAAAAACCCTCTTAAAAAATAGTAATAAAAAATCGTAGCCTTTTTTCTTGTAGAACCTTGGTATGTATAGACCAAGTCATAGAAAACCTTAACCTTGCCCTCTTATGTAATTTCAAAATACCTTGATAAATCCTCTAAAATCTGATGTAAATATGTGTATACTCCAATACATAGAGATCTGAAGTCGTCGATCACTTAAAAACTCGAAGTAGAGACTAAACTAGAAAAATTTGAAAGCACCCCGAAACAAATCTTGCATAACAAGTGATCACGTGACCAAGCATTGGGACCTACACTTGGGCGTAGGTCTAGGGCGCAGGGTCCCCTACCAGCTCTAAAACCACAGCGTAGGTCAAAGTCACTTTGTCCTGTTTCAGCCTCTGACAACGTAGGTATGTTGCATCTTTTGCAGTTTTTTCATATTTGAGCTAGACTGATCATCTCGAACTCCCGATGCTTTTGGTTGAAGTCATGATGTTTGAAAATGACATTTTTGCCCTTTGGTGAAATGACAATGTCTGGAAAATACAATTTTGCCCTCCGGAGCCTTCTTTGCTTTGACACACTCCTTGACTTATTTCTCGAGATAGAAACAAACATACTAACAACTCGATTGCAAATACACAAAACTCTCACTTGGCATGTGAAATTTCAAGCTACGCTTTGAATAATTGCAGGTTTGGTTGCTATTGGACCTGTCTTTTGTCCAAAGTTGAGTTTGGCCCAAGTTTGTTCAGCATTTACAAAGGATGCTCCATCTTTCTAGGGAAAACTTGATAATTTTCCCTATGGCGAAGATAGGTTTCAGTGCTTTCAGTTTTTATCAATACTTGTCTCTTTCAGTTTTTCTCATTAGTCCGTAGTCTGACAATCAACAATGTGATACGCTAAATAAGCTTGTGGATTTGGAATTGGACTGTGTTGATCTTCAGCAATAGTAATCTCTGGATGCATATTTGTTCTCATTGGTCTGTCAATATTGAAGGACTCCAATTTTAACAGGTACATTTTGCTGCCTACCATTTCATTATCAAAAATTAATTGTTGCATTCATAATCTCATTAAGAGAACTAAGAAGGTATACAATTATGCATGTCTTGGCTCTGAAGCCCAGATATTGTTTGACTTGATGTTTGACTTAGTATGGATCTGTGTATATAACATCAACTTGATATTGCTGGATCGATTGTTTTCTACTGCACTTACTTGTATTAAAGATGGATCTGTGTATTAAAGATGTTAAAGGTTGTAACTAGAGGATTGTACTATTCCTTACACGTGCAGAAGGTAATGTAAGGGATCTGGAGAATATAAACTTAACATTCTTGGGTAAAATTATTTTTTTGTTATTTGCAATTTGGAATTTAGATAGAATATATGAGAGGCAGTTGTACTGTAACCAATGAATTAATTCCTATAAGTTCAATTCTTTGAAATATAATAGAATATAGATTTGCATTGCTTGTACAACATGGTATGTAAAATGTGGTATTGAATGAAGTTGCAGCCCATACTTGCAAATATTTTATGTTATGTTCAAATATTAATTAGGGTAAACTGCAAAAATAATAATTTGTAATTCCTTTACTTTTTAAAATAATAAAAAAGTTGTTATAATTTAACTTAATTTTAATATAAAACTTGCTATATTAAGTTCAAACTTTGTGTATTTATATTTATGTAAAATACCTCAAATAATCCTAAATGGTAACGGGACCAAGGAAAATGTAAAATACCTCAAATAATCCTAAATGGTAACGGGACCAAGGAAAATGTAAAATACCTCAAATAAACCTAAATGGTAACGGGACCAAGGAAAATGTAAAATACCTCAAATAAACTTGTGAAAATTGGTAAAAAAACACAAAACAAAAGACAAAAGTGCGAACCAAACAAAGCCTTAATAAAATGGTGAACATGATTTTTTTAAATTCAAGCATTGGTTTAAAGTTGAACTGGTGAACTTACTCAAAAGTTGTGGTGAAATAACTTTAGATTTATGGATACAATACATTCACTTTGTGGTGAGGTATAGTTTTCAAAACAAAAAACAAAAGCATGAACCAAACAAGGCCTTATTTTCCAAGTTCAAGTATTTGTTTGAAGTTCAAATGGTGAACTTATTTGACCCTAATAGTGAAAAATAGTTCTGTTAATGTTGAAAATACCTTAATTTGGTGGTGAACTATACTTGTTCCTAAAATAGGAGTGGTGTTTTTACTTGAATAAAATGGTGAACATGAAATTTTAAATTAAAATTTTCAAGTTCAAGTATTTGTTTGAAGTTCAAATGGTGATCTTATTTGACCCTTATGATGAAAAACAGTTTTGTTAATGGTGAGAATACCTTAATTTGGTGGTGAGCTATTCTTAAAAAGTGAGTGGTGGTTTTACTTAAAATTTGTGGTGTTTTTACTTAAAATTAGTGTTCACCATTTTATTCAAGTAAAAACACGAATAGGGAATGGTTTATTACCATATGAGTCTATATATTCATCGTCATCCAACTCTAGTTTGTATACCATAGCTCTCAAACTTGTTTCGCCAGCCGCCAAGACAAGCCGTGTGAGTGCTTCCTTTTCTTCCCCCTCCCCTTTTTCATGGCTGTGTATTTGTGTGCTTGTGTGTACTGGTGTGTGTGATTATATGTGTTTTCACTGTATGTGCGTGTGTGATATACAACAATCTGTACATGGTAGGTTTAGTGGTGTGTGGGTCTGTGAGTTGTATGGATTTTTGTGAGAGTGAGTGTTTGTAATCCTATACTTTTACCAGTGTATGTGTGTGTGATTATATATATATATATATTTATTTACAGGTGGGTTATATATACAATGTGTGTGTGTGTGTGTGAGTTATTGTGGAGAGAAAAGAGGGAGAGTGGCAGGGTGTATTAGTGTTGGTAAGTCTGATTGTATGTAGGGTGTGTATACGTGTGATATATGTGTGTAATTATTTATTTATTTTGGGTCTCTTGTATGTGTGGTGAAAGGAAAGATAAATAGATGGGATTGTCACTAACTAACGTTTTTTTTTCTTTCATAGGTTTCTCTTTTTTTTCTTTTGTGAAGATTCACGAACACTTTGCAAACAACCTATTCTCTAAAACAGTAAGGTTTTTTTTTTTTTTTTTTTCCAAACAACTCATCAATTCCCAAGTCACTATGCTTTTGGAATAATGCACTCCTTAGAACAAAATATTTGTCCCTTCAGGGTCACAATGTTTTATTAGTCCTTTCGGGGTCACAATGTTACATCAGTCCCTTCGGGGTCCCAATGATTTATCAGTCCTTTTTAGGATCCCAATATTATATCAGTCCCTTCGGTGTCACAATGATTTATTAGTCCTTTTGGGGTCCCAATATTTTATCAGCCTCTTTGGAGTCACAATACTCTGTTAGACTAAATTACTTAAATCAATCGAAGAAGAATTATTTCCAACATCCACTACTAATTCCCCCCCCCCCCCCCCCCAAGTATACGACCATGGTGGTCTTCAAGTGTTTGAAGTTGCACACAGTCACCATCTTGGAGTGACAAAGTGACTCCGCTGAGAGGGGCACTACTTTGGAGGTTCGAACACCCCTTATGGGTATTTTTGTTGTACAAGTGTCTCGCTCCGATTTTTCGGTATATCATTACTTGTCAGACTAGTCGTGCGAGATTTCTTGCGGACTCACAATCCTCGGGTACAATCAGAAGAAGGAAAATGACTCAGTTGTTTGTGCTTTGACGCTACGATATGCTTTGCATGAGATTAAAGTAGTGACCTTTCCGTTTTCCCTTTTGGGGCATAAAGTGGCTGCCGAAGAATTTATATGGAAGACACCTCTGAAGATTTTTTCCGTCTCTCTATACACTAAAGGATATTGGGAGTGGACAGAGGACATTTTAAGCCACCAAGAAGTGTCTCTGAAAGACAAGAAATTATATGATGCAATATATGATTCACTATTTTCATACTCTCAGCATGAGAACGCTCTCTGAGCTTTCCTTGAATTATGGTGCCCTTCTACTAACTTCCTCCATTGTGCCACGGGTGAAGTTTCTATTTCCCTCAATGATTTACGCGTCATAGGAGGTCTTCCTTTTGGCGGCAAGCAATATGAGGAAGTTATTCCCTATGCTAGAAAATTATCAGAGTTCGATCGAGAGGGGCATTATTTTCTTCCTCTTACTTGTGGATACCTCTTTTTGGATTTCCATCGCATTTGTAAGAAGCAGAGGAATGAGCAAGTGGTGTGAATCGTTGATTGGATAACCTTTTAGTTTAGAGATGCCAAACGGTATCAGGATGTTTTGAAAAAGGTGCAAAGAAACCCAAAACGGAACCACAGAAGTCTCATACCTTCCGGCATGATCCCTCCTGTGCGAGATTGGTCTCGCCAAACAGACGAGATGTTTACAAGTCTTGGAGTGGCACAAGACATGAAGGAGAAAACTTACTTGGCCGCCTTTTTAGCATGCTGGTTATGCAAATATGTCCTACCGTCGAACCGTAATAGCGTCATTCGACCTGGCGTATTCAAGGTTGCAAGCATGATTGCAGATGGCATCAACTTTTGTCTATTTGTCCCTATCTTGGCGAGCATCTACAGAGGTTTGAATGACATTGTTTCTTCACCTGACCCAGGGAATTCTAGCATTATATTTCCTGTACATTATGTATATGGATGGATAGTTGACTACTTCAGAACCCACTCTCATGTTTCAGAAACTAGATCTCTTCCCTGAATGGTTCTAAATACGAGTATTGGGCCTGCCCAACACATTGATGAGGTCACAGCTCAACATATGTTTCGATCATGTAAAAGCGTCCCACTTCCTTATCATTCTAGGACATCTTCGAAACAGGAGGTGCTAAGGGATGATGGTCGACTATACATTTCCACTAATGAGTATTTTTCTGGCATCCGATCAGGTTACTTGACATTGCGCCAAAATGATTTTATCATTGTCGAGCCATACAGTCCGCACAGGTTCTGCAGGCAATTCTTTTATCATCAGGATGTTCTCGGAAAATTGAAAGATGATGTACGCATTGGTGGTTCGGAAACGATCTAAAAAATATGAAGGCTTATGACAAGTTTTAAGACCGGGAGTAAGGTACAACTTCCTTCGAGTTCCAATTTTAATAAGTTCTCCGTGACACAAGATTATGCCGAATGGTGGTCAAAATTCTATGTCGACCCTTCTACTGTCACAGAACCTATTGTGGCATAAAATGACCGCCTTTCTGTGCCCAAAGGTAGGAAGATCATCCTCAAAAGAAACAAGTCGAGCCTCCCTTCTAAACCAGTGCTAATAATTCCCTCTAATGGTCATGGTGTTACCGAGAGTTCTGGAAGTCATATTGCACCAGTTGACCATGTTTCGCCACTTGTTCGCAAGCGCCAACGTTCTCTAGTAGCAGATGATTCGGATGGGGAGATTGGTACTAATGATCGTGATCGTAATTGGAAACATATTGATGATAAGCAGAACCATGTTCCTGCTCCAATGCAGGAGACCATTCCTCAGGATTTAAATGAATTTCTTCAAGGAGTGCCGAGAAGTTTAGAGCCCATGCAAGTTATTGCCTTTTATTTATTTATTTATTTTTAAAAAAAATTTAGATAAATGAAAATGAGGGTTTTCTTGGAGGTTTGATGGAATTTGATGATCTTCCAGTGGGCAGTGAAGGCTCCATTTTTGGCCCTGATATGTTGAACTTAGCTAATGAGGTAGGGGATGAAGCTATTCAGCTCTTGCAAGATGTCAATAAGCAGAAGTTGGAATCAATGGCACAAAATGAAGTGCCTCCTATGGCCACTTTGAATGTACCTACAAGGGATGGAACTTGCAATGTCATTCCACCTCATCCCCCCCAGCAATTTCCCCCGAGGTGTCTATTTTCAATATGGGGAACATGGTTCTTGATGTGTAGCGCAAGACTGCTTTAGTGCTAGCTGACGCTATAAGAACAATGGTATTCAACACAGAAGTCCATGAACTATCTTCGATAGTCCACAAGCTCCACCACTTTTCGAGGCACTTTCACAGTTTCTAGGGGACTTTTTTGGTATGAAGAAAAGGATCGATACATATATGCGTAGTGCTGCTACATATGTTGCCACCAAATCTTCTTTTGCTAGTAGGATGCCATCAACCATCCAGTCGCATTGATTGGCTGATATTGACTCACACTTGCTAGTGTCACTGTTCTGGAAGGTGACATTATTAAGCATGCAAACTCACTTCAAACCAACTTGTATGAAGTCAAAGATACAGAGGCCAAGTTAGCGAGGGAATTGGAAATTTCACAAGAGGAGATCAATCAGATCGAGGCTTCATTGTCAGAGACTGATGTTAAGTTATCCCATGAGAGAGAGAAGATTAATAAACTCAAGGAAGATCGCAAAGTGCTTGAAGAGGCTTAGATTCTTACTGATCAAGAGGTTCACATAATGAAGACTCTCGAAGACAGGTTACAAAGGGAACGTGATGAGCTCTTAGATTTTGCCACTTTAGCTAGTTAATCATTGTTGTCATTTATCATTCACCATTTTTTCTTGGAGCAGATTGTTTGCTTTTGGTAATAAAAGAGCCATTAGATTGTTATTTATTTATTTATTTATTTTTATTGCATTCAATTTCAATATGAATGAACATTGTTTTTTGAATGGATGACTGAACTCGGAACAAACCTCCAAGTTGCGTACGTACCCTTAACAGGGATCAAGTCAATCACATAGTTCAATGACAGTTTTTTTTTATATTATTATTATGACTGAACTCAAAACAAACCTCCAAGTTGCCTACGTACCCTTAATAGGGATCAAGTCGATCGCATAGTTCAATGGATCTTTTTTTTTCTTAGTGTCATTCACAGTTTTAACTCATGTGAGCTAGGAGCATCATGCAGTTTAGACTTGTGCGATTAGGAGTGTACAATCTTGTTGATGGATAATATCGCTTCAAAAACTTGGCATTGATGGGTCCAACTCTAACTCCATCTTCATCAACAATCTTGTAAGCACCATTGGTGTAGACTTCTTGCACCACATAGGGCCCGTCCCATTTTGAGGTGAACTTGTTTCCCATTCGACGACTCATGATAATGGGTCTTTGTACGGCTAGTACCAAATCACCAACTTGAAAAGATCGAGGACTAACTTTTTTATTAAAAGCACTTGAGAGCCGAGCTTGATAACACTCTAGCCGTTGTTGGGCTTCAAGTCTTCTTTCATCTAACGCCTCCAACTCTTGAAGACGCAAATGAACATTCTCATCGTTCGTCAAACCTTCTTGCACGGAGATCCTTAATGAAGGAATTTGTTGCTCAAGTGGAAGGATTGCTTCAACACCATAAACAAGAGAATAAAGTGTCGACTGAGTAAGAGTACGAAATGTTGTTCGATACGCCCACAAAGCTTCTTCAACTCGTTCATGCTAATCCTTTTTAGACTTCGAGACCACCTTCTTCAGTAAATTGCAAAGAGTCTTGTTGAAGGCTTCCGCCTGTCCATTTGCGGCTGGATTGTACATTGAAGACTTATATTGTTTGAAGCCAAATGTTTCACATAAATCAGCCATCAAATGATTATTGAAACACAACCCATTGTCAGTGATGATATGATAAGGAACCCCATAGTGAAAGATGATGTTGGTTTTGATGAAATTAACAACCGTTTATTTTTTTACCGCTTTGGCAAGTATTTCCTTTGCCCACTTTGAAAAGTAGTCTTTTGCCGCGAGAATGTAAAAGTGGCCTTTAGAAGACTTTATGAAAGGTCCTACCACATCTAGGCCCCATGCATTAAATGGCCATGATGAAATTGTATAGTGCAATGGCTCAGGCGGCTGGTGCATGAAGTTGGCATGAAATTGACAAGCCTGACATCTTTTGGCATAATCCATACAATCCTTAACCATGGTTGGCCAATAGTATCACATTCTTTTCACTCGAAAGTGCAGCTTAGGACCTGACTGATGAGCTCCAAAAACCCCATAATGTGTTTCTTCCATATATATAGAGAAGAGTCTTCGATTAATGGTAAGAATTCTTTTCCAATCAGGATTCCTATTTCCACCATTTAAATCTTCCAAATATAAATAAATATATCAATGATAGTCCAATATACTGATAATAACTTCTAATCACGTCCCAAAGTGGTTAAGAATTGATTGCATATCAATTTAATAATTTCCACAAATAAATCTGCGTAGCCACTTACCAAGTACTCGGTGGTTGCTATACCGAGTAGTCGGTGAACACCCAACCGTGCGAAAGTGTGCGCAAGTTCGCAAAACTCTCGGGTGAAAAAATACACTTTTGTGTAAACCGTGCGAAAGTTCGCACCTTACCGAGTACTCGGTAACACTCCCACCGAGTACTCAGTGGAACAAAAATAATATTTCCCGGATTTCTTTGTTGTTTTGCACTGCCGCTTCCAACCATTGTTCCACTGAATATCCTTTGTATCTTCACCACTTTGTACACTCATTTAACACTTAACAATTCAATCTAAAGCACCAAAACTCTCAACATGGTTTTTGATCAGAATAATACCATTACATAAATAAATGTTCTTACAAAAATAAATAAAAATACAACTATCTTACATGGCTAGGGTTTCACTAGAAACCCTAGTTACCCAGTTAGCCAACCATGTCCATCAAAGGTTGCATCGTTGATGGTGAACTCGATTCCATGGACCTTTTGGTGTCTTCCTCCGTCTTCTTCGGTCTTCTCCCTTTCACTGCTCTAGAGATATATTTCTTTAGGTATTAATTATTTGCAGAGAAGAAGCCCCCTATTTTGTTCTAATGTACGTGGCTTTTTATAGAGAATATAAACCACACTCCTAAATGACTTATGAGATCTAATTAAAAATAAACCTAATTACTAAAACTAACCTAAAACTAAAGTTTCTTTAAAAATTCCAAAATAATTAGAGAATAATAACAATAAATAAATAAAACTACTCCTAAAATATCACACAAATCGAAATTTATCTCAACCACCAATAAAAATCGCGAAATCTTCAGCAACCTTCCTAAAAGTAGTAATATTGGATTGGATGAAGAATGTTTAATTTCAATTTGGGCTATACTAGTACAATTAAAAACAAAATACCATAAATTTATATAAATGAGGTGAGGCGGGGCGGGGCAGGTATCTATTAAAATCCTTACCCGCCCCATTACCCATGACGAGTTCGATTTTTAATACCATACCCGCCCCTGTGAAATTAAAAACACTCCCAAACTCTTGAATAAAGGGGCATAAAGGGGCGGGGCTCCAAGGGGCAAGTACAAATTGTCATCCCTAGATTTTATGTTAAAACACTAAATTATAGGGGATTTTATGGGCTTAAAAGGGGGTTGGTGAAAGATTTTCATAGTAGAGGGGCAATATGGAACCTTAGAGGGTATTTGTTAAAAAATCTAAAATCATAGAGAGTTTTATGTTAATACACTATAAAGATTTTTGAAACATATATTATTAACGAATTCTATGGTTACTATTTCGTCTTCTTGCTCACTAACACTAAAAATTTAATGGCAAAATTTGAGGGACAAAAAAATAAAACATAAGAATGAAAGTTATCATGTTGCTTTGGCTTCTTATTGTATAAAAATCTCAATAATAGTAAGAAAAATTAAATTAAAGAAGAGAAGAAGGAATGGCGGAGACCTTTAAACAAAATCGTGTTATTCTCTTTTTTGTTCAATGCAATGAATGAAAAGTGAATAAGTTTTAGTACCTTTTTTTGTTAATTGTTATTGTTATTATTATAAAACAAATCATTAAATATCGCTTTTCAATTTTAAAAAAATTCTTAAATACACTACTTATTTTATTTGTGAAGGAGTAATGACCAGGGGCGAATTGGACCAACAATTAGCCAATAGGTGAGACAGTGAGATATTGCTCTCCGCTTACTATTATAAATTTAAACCGAGACGGTGACCTATTGATCTCTAAAAGAAATTGTTTATTTTTTCTTTTTCAATCGAATGAAAGAGAATTAAAAAATAAATAATAAAAAAACTTACCTTATTTCTTTTTAATTTTTTTGTTATAAAACCTATCATTAAATATCACCTTTTAATCTTTAAAAAAAAAAACAAAATGATCGGTTTATACATAACTTATTTTATTTGTGAAGGAGGATGGATAAATCATTAGGTCTATTATCATTTCTCGTATTGTCTCATTTCTAATTAATAAAAATATTTCTTTATCAAAATTAGAAATTATAGTTAGGTCTCTTTTTATTTTGGCATGATAGTATAATTTGTCTTTGAATTGTCAGTGGATATATAACTGAATGCCATTTAGATATATACATCATAAAAACATAAAAAGAGTCCCAATTGAAATGAAGCTCTTTATAGAATAGTCTTTAATCATATTTATCCATTAATCGAAAAGAAAAGATAAAATATTTAATGGTAAGAAGATGATTTTTGCAAAACCATATATTACTATAAAACGAAAATGAAAAATAATAATGTTTTCAAAATGGAGGAATTTTGAAATACCTCTTCACGTCGCTACTAGGGGTGAGCGCGGACCGGATTGGACCGGATTGGAGGTATTTTCAATCTAATCCGCTAATACCGGATTCACCATTTATGAATCCAGTCCAATCCATTTGCCCAATGGATCCAATCCAAACCGGACCGCGATGAACCGGATTGGTTCGGATCGGATTCACGGATCGAAAGTTTTAAAAAATAAAGATAGTAAGAGAAGAAATAAAGATCTATTAGTGGGTCTATTACATTTATTTTATTATTGGTGTCATATTGTTAACTGCTAGTTACTTGCACCGCCTTCTTCCTTTACTGGTTGAAATGATAAAGTTGTTTGACTCTTATCCATATTGTAAGGATACCTAGAACACTTTACAATATGTTTTCTTAGTGTAGTAGTTCCATTCTCACTTATCCATTGATAAGTTTGATTACAATATTTACATGTAACACCTCCTCCATCTTTCTTAGAAATCTCTATGAAATGATCCCAAACATAAGATTTTTTACGATTTTTTCTCTTAGGAGAACTCACCTGTACTTGTTCTTCATGAATATCAATATGATTTCCTGCATCTCCAACACTCGACATCTACAGTAAATGAAATCATATATAAATTAACTGTTTATATCAACCAATAATTGTCTTATGTTCAAGAGAAATGAGTCAAACAGGAAAAAAATATGTGTAGGATCACGATCCAGATTTTAAATTGTAAAATATCTAAAAATCTAAGAATATGATCAGCAATTACTTCAATACATAAATTATTTATCAGCAATTTGAGTATTTCAGGAAACATTACCTCCAAATGAAAACTATTACTTCAATATATTAATTTGTGTACCATAAATATGTGTAGGATCAAGCTATCACTTCAATACATTAATTATTAATCAACAATTTTCGCTTTATATATTCAAAAATTCTCTAAATTGATCTTTTACCCTACTAAATTCTATTAGTACCATATATACACACAGACAGGAAAAAAAATAAAAGTCCCCAAATTGAGTATTTCAGGAAACATTACCTCCAAATGAAAATGAAATTTTAGATGGTAAACACATAAATTCACACACATAGACACACACACACATAGATATATATATTTCAAAATCAACGTACAAAAAAAGAAAGAAACCCATAGCATATGGTATTTTAGAATCTGCAACTTCCAATTGAGAATGAATTGTTACATATTACACAAACATATACATATAATATTCACATGATAGAGACAACTTCTAGTTTTATAAGTCGAATATCCAATTAAACAATTACACTATCGTAAAATTCATAATCCAAAATTTAACAAGTATAATTCCAAACGAAAACAAATGAAAACAACAACATAGCAAACAACAAAGATAACCCTAATTCTAAACTCTGTTTGGTTGTTAAGAAAAAGAACAGAGAACCAAATAGAGTCCAATTCTCCACACCAGAAAAAAATCCATTCACAGTTAATTCAGAATTTTAATTTGACTAAAAACCAATAGAATCTGGAACACATCATATAGACCATTTAAAATTACAGAAATTAAACTTTAAAATTAGCATATAAGAAATATTACTGCTGTAGAAGAGGACGAGTAAGCCGTCGCTGTAGGTAAGAGAATAAACCAGAAAAGGTGAAAATTGGAGAAAAAAGAGAAGCGGTGAGAATCGGCGTGAAAGGGATGGGTGTCTCGTTCGTGAGAGAGAATGAGGCGTGAGATATAGAGGCGCTAAGTTTCTAACCTAGTGAAGACCCCTTAGGGATTTTAGCAGCCGTTGAATGAACAATCTAATGGCTGTTATAAATTGTCCTCGTATTATTTTAAAAAATATAATTTAATTAATTACCCTTTTCAATTAAATTACCCTCAATTTAATATATATATATATATATATATATATATACTAATTTAAATCAATTATCTTAAAATTACAAATTAAAAAAATTAAAATTAAAGTAATAAGTGTTGTTGTTTAAACTTTAAAAATTATTTTTAAAATAAAATAGTAAAAACTTTTAACTATATATTTCATATACCGTAATATTTAAACAAAATAATAAAAATAATTTAATTAATTAACCTTTTCAATTAAATTACCCTCAATTTAAAATATATATATATATATATATATATATACTAATTTAAATCAATTATCTTAATTAAAAATTAAAAATAAAGTAATAAGTGTTGTTGTTTAAACTTTAAAATTATTTTTAAAATAAAATAGTAAAAACTTTAAACTATATCTTTCATATACCGTAATATTTAAACAAAATAAGAAAAATATATAAACTTTAGAGTTATTTAAAAAAATTAAACTATATATTTAAACTATACAAAAACTATGTGTTTAAAAAAATTATGTTATTTAAACTTTAAAATTATTTTTAAAATAAAATAGTGAAAACTTTTAACTATATATTTCATTTGAGGGTTTAGAGTTTAGGGTTTACGGTTTACGGTTTACAGTTTACAGTTTAGGATTACTATATCTTCGACTCCCAATCTTGATAAATTATCTTTTTTATTCATTCTAGTTTAATTTATTCATTTATTTAGTTCAAGACACTTATAAACACAACAAACTCAACTTATTTAGCCATTGAAATATACATAACTTAAATTTTTGACTTATATTGAAACCTTGCATGAAAAATATTTCACACCACAATAATATTTTAGTAATAATTATAAAATATCATTTTTTGGGGGTATTCATTCATTTTCTTTTATAATTGTTATATACACTTTCTTTTAAAGAAAATACTTGCATTGAAATAATAAAATGTATTAATGTACTTTAATGATATTTTTTGAATTTTGTTATTAAAGTCTTAATAGATTAAAACTTAATTGTAATTTTTCAAATAGAATAAATGTATAAGAATATTTTAGAGGTCCTTTATAATGGTAAATAACTAATAGAAAGACTTCCGTTCTATTTTTTCTGAAAATTGTAATAGTGGCGAATGTTTTAATGTATGAAAATATTAGAAATGACTTACATTTTTACAATAGTATGGATAGATATGGATAATTATTTGTATAAAATAAGATATTATGATTTATTTTTGAATAGTATATTACTGATTTAAGATATTATAATTTAATTTAAAATAATATATTATGTGATATATTATTAATATTATATATTGAAATATATATGAACAGTACCGGATTGGACCGAATTAACCGGATTATTGAAAATACAATCCAAGACCGATTTGTAAAATACCGGATTGGGTATTTTTGAATCCATGTCCAATCCAATCCTTAAAAAATCCAATCCAAAATATCCGGATCGGATTGGATATACGGATTTTTTCTTAACCCTAGTCGCTACTCCCATCTGTCTCTTTATACCGTACCATGTCGAACCTTGGACCTGGGGTGCATTGGATTAGCAATTAACCAATAGGCTAAAGGTCAAATGGTGAACTGTTTCTCTCTGTTTACAATTATTAACAATTTAGCAAGCCAAGATTTATGGTTCACCATATCACTCGATACCATTACGTATTGCCCGGTGTTGTAGGGTCGGCCCTGGGGCAAGGCGACTACCTCAGGGGGCCCCAATTTTTATTTTTATTTTTCTTGTATTTCTTTTAGAAAAATTAATATTTCTATAAGTTCTAAAAATAATAATTAATTTTTTGATCCAATTCAAAACAAAGTCTAATGTAATTACACAATTTAGGGCCTCAATTTTTATTTTTTTGATTTCACTGTAAGGCACAAAAAACACAAATTTATGTAAAATCCTAATTCGTAATTTCGCACTAAATTTTAATCCAATTTTCTAATTTAGGGCCCCTAAGTTTTATATTTCACTTACTATTAATATAGACTCACAAAAAATACTAATTAATTTTTCAATCCAATAAAACTTAAGTCTAATCCAAATAAAACCATTATTTTGATTAGAGTTAGAAGATTCTTGTCGTACTCGCACAACGTTTAGAGACTATACTTAGGGCTCTCGCGATTGTCACACTTGCACGACGGTAACAAATTTTCACGCAACTATACTTAGGGGTCTCGTGACTGCTAGCTACACTCACACTACAATAATTTTTCACCACAACACCAAGATGAAGTCTATTTTCAAAATTTTCAATATTAATCTTTAATGAATTTTTTTAATAATTTTTTTACAATTATAATTTTTAAGCGCGTAAAGCCCGTATAAAGGGCCCCACATTTGATCTCACCTAGGAGCTCTAAATATTTTCGGGATTTCAGGGTCGACCCTGCAGTGTTCCAATACAATTGTTTAACATTGATACTCATCTGGTACTCATTTTTAAGTCCAATATTGTCTGAGTCCATTACACTGATACCACGACTCTTAACTAAACCGATACCGCGACGCCGAACCATGGCGCACACATAATAAGATGAAATCAAAGTGTACTAATTAAAAATATTTGCAACTTATATGATTAACATATTTCATGGTGAGTATTTTTTCTTCTCTTGATAACATTAAAAATTTAAAGGCCTTGTAAAGGGGGATTTGCGTTGATATAATTAGCGAATCCAGGGGTTTGGCAAGGGAAAGTTGGAAAAATGCCAATAGGGTGTCTCTAGATGAGACTGGATACGCGATAAAGCTCTACAAAGAGGCAATCGTTGAGGGCTGACAAAGGGGGTCATAGCCAAAAGTCAACCATGTGACCCTATGAGCTTATCGCGAAGGGAGTATATTTTGACCTGCCTAGAGAAATATTTTGAGATGGTGAATGGTGGGTCGCGACCTCATTCATCAAAATCACTCAAAATAAAGTACTTGGAATGCGTCAAATAATGCTCAGGGTCATGTAAATGAAAAATGTGCATAAAAAACATGACTCAGGAAACTATGACATCAAATAAAGGAATCCACGAGAAGTAACCTCGCGATATCGTGGGATGGTAAGGTCATGGATTGGTAATATCGCGAATTGAAGATCGCGACATGGGTAAATTATAGAGGCCACCCGCGGATCGATATCACGAATGATCATGTTGACATGACAATAACTTATGCATGAACCAATGTTTATAAATAAGAGGCCAAAGACTCATTTTGGAGGACTTTTTCAGGGACTTAGAGAGAGAAATTCCTAGAGAAAGAAAGAGTGATTCCTAGATGTTTTGTTGTGTAATTGCTCTTCTCTTCCCTTCTCTTTCTATAATTCTATAATCATCAAAGGCATTCAATAAAGATATCATTTTTAGCGAGTATTAGAGTGTGTAGATACTATTTCCAAATCATATTAAATTTGAACCCAACATTAAGGCGACTCTGTTGGGGAGGAAATGTCATCCGCACAAGCTAATCTTCGCAAAACTCGCCGGAGAGGACGTCCACCTACCCGACATGCTGAGCAAACTGAGGAATAAGAAGAGGAGCCAGTTCAGGAAGCTAAACCAGCTCCGCCAGTACAGAGGCAGCGCCGTCATGTAACCACAAGAGATGCACAGGCAGAGGTTCCTCTGGTGGAAGATCTTGCACCAAAATCACTAGAATTGCCTCTAGTTTTGCTACAAGCCTTGCTCAGCATCCAAGAGACTCAAAAGGCTCTTCTCGCCATGATGAAAGCCTCTCAGGCAGCGGCACTAGGCTCAGAAGTACCACGAACTGAAAATCAAGCTCCGTTAAAATCCGCAACACTAGGAGCTTCACGAGAGGTGCCCCATGTGCAAACAGAGTCACTGAAGAATGAGATCTATATCACTAGGGGTCAACTGCGAGCCATTTTAAGTAAAAAGATTGATGTGGAAGAAGTTGAGATATCACCACCATATCATCCAAGTTTATGGCCTTGTTGTATCCCGAAGATTATGTTGCGCCAAGTTTTCAGCAGTTCGATGGCAGGGAGGGAAACACAAGAGAGCATGTTTCCAGATTCGTTGATGCTTTGGGGCCTCATAGAAATAATGAGTACTTAAAACTTAGGGAATTCTCTAAATCCCTAACAGGTACCGCGTACACATGGTATACTAACTTGGTTTTGGCCTCGGTAACAAGCTGGATAGATTTAGTAGTAAAATTTTACACAAAATTCTTTCAAGCAGACGAGGAAGTGTCGATGCTTTCACTCACCAGGCAAAAACAGTGTCTTGGAGAAGAAGTCGCTGCTTATGTCAGGAGATTTCGTGAGACTGCTTTACAGTGCCATGAGCCTCTCTCTGAGCTTTAGTTAATCAAAATCTGCCTAGAAGGAATGTTGCGCGAGTATATAATGCATTTGGTCAATCATGAGGTCAAAAATTTCTTAGAACTAGTGGATAATGCGCGAAGATTGGGAGAGGTCCTAGCACCTCCAACATGTCCTAGCATTACTACAAGACGAGTAGCGATGGTGGCAGATACACAAGATGAGAGGACAAGGGGAGACCGTGGGGACTGTACCAGAAGCTCTGAGCCACCTCCTTTGTCTTTTGGTGAAAAAGAAGCAATTGTCTTGCTTAATCAGTGGATTGTTGACGAAGTTATAACACTACCCACCGCCCGAAGGATGCCAACAAGGGAGCAAAAGATGAGGAGTAATTACTGCACTTATCACAGATCCATTCGATATTCCTTAATAGGATGTTGGGCATTTTGCGGGATAATGCATATAAAGGTAGCGTCAGAGCCCTGTATGTGGCTAAAAATGTGCCTAATGAGCCTTTTCCAGCACACCTGGTAGTAGTAAGTGCTCATGATGATACTGAGATGGTGAGTGCTATCAAGTGTGAGAGTACTCTAGCTCACGAAATAATAGAGTCCACTAAGTTCGAAGTTTTCTTCAACGAACTCCCAATTCAAGAGCATGTGAAGGAGTTTTTGAAAGAACAGATGATCGTTGCTCTTAATCATACTATTATTATCCCACAGTAGGCAAAGGCCACATGAGAAATTACATTCTCGGAGAATGATAGGCAAGTCTTGTTTCCTCACAACCGACCCTTGTATGTACCTGTTAGTGTCAATGGTCGCGAAATGAAGTGAGCTTTTCTGGATGGCGGAACATCTGTCAATTTAGTACCTCTCGTGACTCTACGAAAGATTAATTTTCCTGAAAGCAAGATCGTAACCCATGTTATCTCAGTTATTGATTTTAATGGAGACCAACAAGCGATTATGGGTTTCCCGACATTGGATCTCAAGGTTGCGAAGATCAGGTCTCCTACCAAGTTTCATGTCATTAAAGGTGTGCCCTCATATCAACTGCTACTAGGAAGATCATGGCTACATGCATATGGTGTAGTGCTTTCATCATATCATCAAGTGATGAAACCCAACTGGGGAGAAAGCATAATGACACTTAAGGCTACCAAGAACCCCTTCTGTGCTTCTAAGGCTCGCTTCGCAGATGCAGTTTACTTTTCTAAATATGGGGAAGAAAGTGGTCCTGGTGTCTATGCCACACCCTTACCAAAATGGGAAAAATTGGAAGCTGAAGGCATGCATAAAATAAAACCAAAGGAGGTGAGTTGGTTGCGAGTAAAAATGCCCGACGGACGTGTAGTATACAAGTTATGACAGAGTTGGGGGTCAGAGGCATGTACAGTTGGCACTAGCCCCGGGACATCAAAATCAAATTCGTGGCCAGAGCATGGCTTATGCGAAGTTGATATTGGAGATTGAATAATTCTGTGACCAACCTTCATAAGTCATAATCTGAGTAAAGAAACCAAAGAATCCTTGGTAAGTCTGCTTAAAGAGTATCACGATGTATTTGCCTGGGAGTATGGCCAAATGTCAGGACTCAGTACTGGATTAATCAATCATCATCTTAATGTGCACCCGATATCGAAACCAAAGAAGCAAGAACAACGGGTATTTCACCCAGACTTGGAAATACAAATCAAAACAGAAGTGGAAAAATTATTGATGTTTTATTAAACCTACTCAGCATCCATCATGGCTCGCAAATATAGTACATGTGAAGATGAAGAGTGGGCAGATTCGAGTCTGCGTGGATTACCGTGATCTCAACAAGTCCTGCCCGAAAGATGATTTTCCTTTGCCGAACATTGACACCATGGTGGATGCTACTGCAGGGCATGAGATGTTTTCACTTATGGATGGGTTCAGTGGCTACAATCAGATCAAGATGGCGCCAGAAGATGCCGAGAAAACAGCTTTTTGAACTTCAATGGGAAATTTTCACTATACATTAATGTCATTTGGACTTAAAAATGTTGGAGCTACATATCAGCGTGCCATGACTGCCATTTTTCATGATCTGATGCACAAAATAGTGGAGGACTATGTGGATGATCTTGTGGTCAAATCCAAAGCAGTACAGGATCATATGGGTAACCTAAGAAAAGTATTGCAACGGTGTCGCGAATACAACTTAAAAATGAATCCTCTTAAATGGGCATTTGGAATCCCATAAGGAAATTTTTTGGGATATGTAGTGCATCGACAAGGAATAGATTTAGATCCAACAAAGGCTAAAGCGGTGTTGAAAGTGGCACATCCCAAGACTCACAAGTTACTAAAAACCTTTTTAGGAAAAATTTCATACCACATGAGATTTATTCCAACACGGGTAGATGTCACACACCCTCTTATGCCGTTGCTAAAAGAAAAAATGATATACAATTGGGGAAAGGAACAACAGGAGGCTTTTGAGAAAATCAAGCAGATTTTGACATCTCTAAAAACAATGGTGGCACCAAAGCCGGGAAAGCCATTAATAATGTACCTCACCTCTACCAGCAAGTCGATAGGAGCTTTGTTAGCTCAAGAATATGAAGGAGAGGAGAAACCAGTGTATTATATCAGTCGAACACTCAGAGGGCCGAAGTCGCAGTACACAACTTTGGAGAAGTACTATTTGGCTCTAGTGTTTGTGACACAAAAATTCTGACACTACCTGTTGGCCCATCCATTGGACTTGGTGACTAAAAGCGATCATGTTCAATATCTGCTCACAAAACCAGTTCTGAGTGGGAGAACGACACGATAGTTGTTAGCATTATTTGAATACGAGATCACGTGCTCCAGGCCAAAGACAGTGAAAAACCAAGCATTGTCAGATTTATTGGCTCTATTTCCAGGAGGCTCTGAACCCAAAGATAAGGAAATAGGAATGGTGGGAAGCACAGAGTATACATTGGAATTTGATGGCTCTTCCACAGAACAAGGAGGAGAAGCTGTTTTTGTGTTAAGAAATGAGGAAACAAAAGAAGAAGTGGTGATGGCTTATAAGTTTGACTTTCCTTGCACTAATAACATAGCAGAATATGAAGGCTTGGCACTGGGATTGCAAATGGCTCAACAATTGAGGATAAAGGCTCTCCATGTAAAAGGGGACTCCAAGCTTGTCATCAAACAGGTGAAGGGAGAGTATGTTGTGAAGGAACCTCATCTTGTACCTTACAGAAGCCTCATTAGACAGATGTTGGGAACTTTTGAGTCTATAAGTTTTCAACACGATCCGCGATAAGGTAATAGACGTTTTGATGTGTTAGCAACACTGGGCTCGCGGCTACAATTCCAAGGGACAGACTCCACTCTACAAATACTGCGTAGAACTAGTTCAATAATCAGTCATGAGGCAGAGCCACAACTTTACTCAAAACCATATTGGAGGGGAGACATAATTTAAGCTTTGGTTACCAATGACAATATTACCCTGAGGTAGGGCTATCAAATCATAAGGGGAACATTATATCATAAGGCCGCAAAGGGGATGTTAGCTAAATGTCTACCAATAAAGGAAACACAAGGGTTGCTGCACAAAGTTCATGAGAAAATATGTGGACAAATGGATGTAAGTCTCTACCGAAATATACAACGAGAAATATATTTTTGGCTAAGTATGAAAAATGATGCCACAGAATTGCAAAACAAGTGTCAAAATTGCAATGCTTACCCATCCGCGATTGAGGGGAACTTCGCAGACATTACTGACTGGCAGGATAAGTATGTGTTTTATCTAAAGGAAGGGATTTTACCTGAAAAATACAAGTTGCGGTTTAAAAGATTGGCTTCGCAGTATATCCTTCATGATGAGAAGTTATTTCATAAAAGCTTTGACGGGAAATTATTGAAGTGCATTGGTGAGGAGGAATCAGGAGAGGTGTTAAGGCAAACTCATGAGTTTGGACATCAGGTCCAAATAAAATTGTTTCAGCAGCTTTTGTTGTCTAGGTACTATTAGCCAACAATGGAGAAAGATGCTGGAGATTTTGTCAGAAAATGTCATACCTATCAGGTACATAGGGATCTTATTCACGCCCCAGTAACGGAGCTACATAGTTTATCTACTCCTTGGCCTTTTCACACTTGGGCTTTGGATATAATTGGGCCAGTTACACCACATGCTCAGAGACATGTATGGGTATTAGTCGCAACTGAATTGTTTATAAAATGGGTGGAAGTTGTCCCATTACGACGAACAATGGCCAATAATGTGGTCAGGTTCGTAAAAGAGAACATTATTTGCCAGTTTGGAATACCAAATGTTATATTGTCAGATAATGGGTTTTCTTTTGTCAACATTAAGGTCGCGGATTTGCTTGAAAGATATTCAGTAATTCATCATAAGTCAACACGATACTACCCTAAAGGGAATGGACAGGCAGAAGCCTCAAACAAAGCTTTGATTAGAATATTGAGTCGTTTAGTGCATGATAATCAGAAGAACTGGATGGAAGAGCTTCTCATAGCTCTATGGGCACACCAGACATCCTACTATACTACTACAGGAAGGACCTCGTACTCCTTAGTCTATGGGGCAGAGGCAATATTACCACTAAAGATAGAAATCACGGCTAAAACATTGACCGCGGAGAGCAAATTGGAGAAACAAATGCTACAAGTTGAAATTCTGGAAGAGAATGGGGATGAGGCATTTATGAATCAAATGGCCTATAATAATCAACAAGCAAAGGGGTACAACAAGAAATTACGATACCAATGGTTTAAAGAAGGGGATAGAGTGTTAAAGACAATACCAGCAATAATGCGGGGGCAAAGGGTGAGAAAATTTGAAGCAAAATGGGAAGGCTCCTATGTGATTACTAGTGAAAACAGTAGTGGGTACTACAGACTGAAACATGAGATCACTCACGAGAAAATAGGTCCACTCAATATGAAATGGATAAAGCTTTACCAGTCCTAAAAGAAAAGGGAGAAAAGGCTTTCCATATGGTGGTCATAAAAAATAAAAAAAATGAAAATACAATATGTACATAAAGGAAATAAAGTGCATATGGTGAATAAAAGATGTGGTTTCTGTATCAAGCCCAAAATATGTAAAGATACAATGAAGTTAAAAGAAACAAAGTACAAAAATATATCTATCAAAATAGCAATCAATAAATGCCTCTACCAGTAGGGGAGGAAACATGAAGACTTTCATGCTCTTCTTGAAGCTCACGAGCATGGGTAGAGTAATCCACGGACTCTCTTGATTTGCGGTTAAACTCCTATGCAATAGCCAACTACATTTTGGCTTCCTCAACCTCTGCTCTGGCATCCTCAATCTTTGCAACACTTGTTTCATATTCTGCATGAGCTTTAGCCTCAACATAAAGTTTGACATGAAGGCGCTGCACTTGCTCTAAATGAGCCTCCCACTAAGATACACTCATCTTCATATTCTTCCAGTCTTTAATCCGAGCACAATAATTAGATAAAGTTTATGGGGAAAGATCTCGGATGGAAGTGGACATAAGGGATATAAAAGTATCTGCAATAATGTGTAAGAAGGTTGGTTGAATGAGAGGATCATCAAGCTCCATACGTGCAAAGGTCTCTTGATGATGACTATGGATGTGATCCAAAATGGCCATATCTTGCAGATAACACAAACAATCATGCTAATACGCGAAGCTCTGGTTGGAAGGATTTGATGTTACTGGTATTGATGATGGCCCTGCAATTGAGCAATGATGAGTCGAAAGTAATGAGCCTGAACTTTGAGGAGGGTGGCTTGGAGGAATGTGTTCTTGAAAATGATGGCTTGAAGGGGTTGGTTGGAGTTGATGTGTTCGGGTTGGTTGGGGAGTTTGAAAATGTGGTTGTTGAGAGTGAATAGGAAGGAAAAATGATTCAGAGTTAGGGAATGAAAGATTCTGTAAGGTATTATGTAGAGAGGGAAAATCATCAAAAACTGCCTCTTTGAGTAAAGACTCAGGATCCTGTAGTACAGATTCCGGGAACAAAGGACCATGAACAATGGTGCCCGCGACATGAGAAGATTCCGCAACATGGGCAAAGTTCGCGGGATGAGTAAACTTAGTATCAACTACGCGAGAATAAGAGATGTCTGTATTTGTGTTTTCATGCCCTCGATCATTATTGGGATTTGTGCTAGTAGAGGGATCTTCAACGACGATTTCAATATCAACAACACCACCCCCAAAAAGGGATCTTTGGATCTGCGGACCATCTTCAAGGGTAACTGTTATCTCTACCGCAATGTCACTTCCAAGATGTTGCATATGACGTGTATCTGAGCCTTCACTGTTTTGCACCTCTTCTGCATTATCTTCTTCTTGAGGAAGGTTAGAAACCAAAAGGATTTGTCATGAAATGATCTTCCACAGATGGTTGTAAGATGGCAGAATTGGGATTGTCTTTTATATTGGTAGCTCCCACGGATTGAGCATTTCCTGTAAAAGTGTAGTGGTCAATATGGGACAATTTGAGTATCTTTTGTGCTAATAATAGTATCATAATAAATATTGAGTACCTGTGTGGCCCTCATGTGAAGTTGTACCCTCCGTGGAATGAATATTAAGTGCGGCTATCGCGATTAGTCATATCCCCTGTAACTTGAATGATGATGTCTGTTTGACCTTCGCGGATTGTACCTTCAATAGATTGAACACTCACAATTTGGTCATTACGAATAATAAAATGGTCTAAAGTATAAGTACTGGAAACCTCTGCATCGAATTCGATATTATGTGGTTGGTCACTACGAAGAGTAACATCTTCCATAATATGGTCATCTTGTATATTAGTGGAACTTTTGTAAAGAGTATAAATGGGGATATCGTCCTCTTTATCTGAATCATTCAGAATAACTCTTCTCGCGGGTCTAGGAGGATTTTTGTGATTTCTCTATTCATGGTCAGAAAACTCAGAGAGAATATCAGCAACTTCGTGATCTGAAGCATCAATGGAGGGATCATTATTCACAAAGACCTCTTGGTCTGTGGATTGGGTTGGCAAAGTAGTACCTTCAACAGTTTCGCGACCTGAAGTGTTAAGAGAATAAGTTAACAAGGAAAAATGATAGGGTATAGATCTATGGATTATTTAAATTTATAGGTCTATACTTGAAAATAAAATATCTGAAGCTTGGATGCTTTTATCACTTGTGCAACAGTATCAAGTATTGGTCTCTGCCGGGTTGGCGACAAAGTAGTGGTACAGACCAATCTCCCTTTTCGAGGAGTCTCACTCTTTTGCGGATCTCGGCTAGGCCACAGAGACTCATTCCTTTGAGAATTAATGTTTTCCAAAGCATCACCTTGAGCAGAATTGTCATCCTGAGAAATGGCATTGTCAGCTTCAGTTGTATCATGGGTAGAGGGGTCTGGAGCATGAATGTCCGACCTTTTTCTATGAGTTAAAAGAATTTCGTCTACCTCATCATCTGAAGACTATATGGCAGAGGCTAGAACTTTAGCTTTCTGGGCATCTCTTCTTTAAGAAATGAAGATGTAATTTAGAGCAACGACAGTATTCCTCCTCTGAGACAAAGGAATATCGTCTATGTCATCGTTGACCAAAGATTGATCACCCTGGATAACAATCACGGAAGAGCTTGCATATCATTGAAAACAAGGGAAAGAAAATGAGTTAAGAGAAATAATGAATGAAGGAAATAATGATGAACAATAAAAATGATAGGTACCAATCTCTTGGAAATAGGCTCTTCGCGGACAGATAAAGCAACAGGGACTTCGACACGTTCTGAGCATCTTTGTTTAGGCGCGGGAATGGGAAGCTTTGCTTTACTATTTGGAGGAGCTTTTGTGTCTTTCTTCTGTTTGTTAGGGGGTGGATTTGAGGATTCTGGTGCTTCATGATGTTCTCTGCGATGGTCAGAAGACTCAAGTGCTAACTTACTATAAAACCCACGAGAACCATGAGCTTTATGAAGTTTAAGAGAGGAATCCCTTGAGAGTATTTTCGCGGGCTCAACTGGTCTAGGGGGCCCTATCATGTAGGTCTGAAAATCTGTAATGACTTGGATCCAGAAATCCACATAAGTCGTGGTTCGACCTCCTGCCCGCGATCGTGAGGGAATAAAGATTGCAAAAGAAAACTGTTGATTTGTTTTCTCATACTCTTCGTGAAAGCATACCAAAACGTCATCATAAGCATCAGGAGAACTTCCATTAAAAGGGGTAACAAGGATTGCTTGATCAAAACCCAATTGACGGGCAACCCGCGAAGGATTATAGACTGAAACCCACGAAAAAGACTCATCGAAAACAGGCAAACGACACTCAAAGGCACCAACAACAAAAATAAGCTCTTCATGGGATTTATAACTATATGAAGACATGTCATCCTCAGGATAAAAAAAAGGTAAGTAAACCCCCTTTAAAGGTATTGAGTATGGTCTCCACAGAAAACTACGACTGCTATCTATGAAAGTTTCAAGCCTTTTAGTTGAAAAGAGACCAGACCAACGGGCAGCGCGAGATTTTAGAAGAGTAGCATCCGCGGAAAAGTCCAATGGCTTGGGGGCATACTTAGGGAATCTTTCAAATAAAAATAACATCAGAAAAAGGCATGGGACATAAGTATTGATATCATATCTGCCTACTGATCTGGTAAAATCATTTGCTAAGGTATCTAGTTGAAAATATAGAGTGCCTAGAAAGAGGGGGGCCAGGGGTAGACGAATACCTCGCGACATAATTAAGGCCATTAAAAATAATAATTTGTTTGGGTCGTCCTCAAGACACCTCTGGAAAATATATTTGTCTAACCAGTAAGCTAAAAATCCTGCTAATTCAAAATCACCATTGAATTTTGGGCCAGGTACGTATCTACAATCTTGGCCGTGAAGAAAAGGAAGATTTGGTTCATACTCCACAAAGAAGTGATGACACCAATTCGAGTACTTGTGGTTGGCACTCTTGATAATGGGGGATTCATTAAGTATGGCGCCCTACTTAAAATGACTCCCGCGCTTGGAGGCGTAAACAGCGCAGGCTTGGAGATGAAGGTGAATCAATTGATCTTCATCATCAAACGGACAAACATCTGGTGGGCGCGAGTAAAAAACTGGGAGTCTAAACAAAACATAGATGTCCTCCAGAGTAGGGGTAAAGTCTCCCCAAACAGCTACAAAGGAATGAGAGGCAGGACTCTAGCGTGTTTCCAAAAGGGTGAGAGCATTAGCGTCGTGACGGACAAATAGGTCAGAGAATAATTCTATTGAATCCAATAATCCTGCCTCAATAAGAATGTTGCGATGTCTATCTTGGTTTAGGATATGACTGGACCACATCTTCCAGTCTGTAATGGGGGCCACGTGACCTTCATATTCAACAAAAGAGAAGGGAATGCCTCCTCTTTCGATAAGTAACCGCGGCAGAGAAAGTGGCAGAATAATGACAAACAGAGCCTCAACGTCAAAGTGAATACACGAAGGATCTTCAGTAATATCTCCCGTGGGAGGAAGGTTCTCAATTGAGGTCCAAAAGCGGTCATGCTCGTTATCAAAGAATGAAGCTTTTCTCCATTCTGTTGGTAAGGGGACAGAAGAAGCAAATCCATAAGGAGGGGCTAAAAGTTTGAAGGAAGAAGTGGAAGAAGTTTTGGACATGGTGAGGAAATTATAGAAAGAGGGAACAAATATGAGAATAGGAAAGATAAGATAAAATGGGTACCGCGGATATGAATGAGGTCAATGGGTATAACTATAAGAAATGGGTACGTGGCAGAAGAGTTAAAATATGGGATAAAGGAAATGTGGAGATTGGTATCGCGGATAAAAATGAGATTGAAATATATAATAGATATGAGATTAGTGGATATAGGCAGAAAAATTGGTATATGGGTTGGAAATAAATCAAGTGAGTAAAGGCAAAAGAATTGATAATGAGGGTTGGAGGAGAAACATAGAAAATTTGGATAATGAAGGAAAAAAATGGGGAAAAAATGAAGTATGAAGGATTTATGAGGGAGGGGACAAGAAAATCTAGGAGGTGCAATTAATGCCCGTGGAAGCCAAACCGATGCCAAGGCTACCACAAATCAGAATGTCGCGGATCGTAATCAAGGAAAAATATTGACAAGGCAAAAGCGGATTTCAAAAAGGAAAAATGAAGAGAATCATAAAAATAGTCCAAAAGGCTAAAAGAATGTATGTGAAAATACACATATAAATTTTTTTCTCTCGCAGAATGCATATGGGAATAATTGCCCCCGCGAAACTGAAATGAGGTTTTTGTGGTCTTACTCTTTAGTACTTGGCTAAGTACTAAAGTGTAAAAGAGGGAAAAATGTAAAGTGGGATTCGCGTTGATATAATATGCGAATCCAGGGGTCTGGCAAGGGAAAGTTAGAAAAATGCCAACAGGGTATCTCTAGATGAGATTGGATATGCGATAAAGCTCTACAAAGAGGCAATCGTTGAGGGTTGACAAAGGGGGTCATAGCCAAAAGTCAACCTCGCGACCCTATGAGCTTATCGTGTAAGGAGTACTATTTGACCGGCCTAGGAAAAATTTTTGAGATGGTGAATGGTGGGTTACGACCTCATTCATCAAAATCACTCAAAATAAAGTACTTGGAATGCGTCAAATAATGTTCAGGGTCATGTAAATGGAAAATATGCATAAATGACATGACTCAAGAAACTATGACATCAAATAAAGGAATCCACGAGAAGTAACCTCCCGATATCGCGGATTGGTAATATCGCGAATTGAAGATCGCGACATGGGTAAGTTATAGAGGTCACCCGAGGATCGATATCGTGAATGATCATACTGACGTGACAATAACTTATGCCTGAACCAATGTCTATAAATAAGAGGTCAAAGACTCATTTTGGAGGACTTTTTCAGGGACTTAGAAAGAGAAAGAATGATTCCTAAATGTTTTATTGTGTAATTGCTCTTCTCTTCCCTTCTCTTTCTATAATTCTGTAATCATCAAAGACATTCAATAAAAATATCATTTTTAGGGAGTATTAGAGTATATAGATCCTATTTCCAAATCATATTAAATCTGAACCTAACAGGCCTCATCTTGTTAATCAAATACATACGGTGAAACAACTCTCACTAGCTAGGTTACACAAGTAAAACTTCGACCCACATTCATTATAAATAATTTGTCAGAGAAATTTTTGGGGTTATAGTTTAGACAAAATGTATTATTAAATTTACCGTTCAAAAAAATACGATTATTAAATAGTTACACAACATTAGTCTTAAATATCAAAATAAAATTGGAGGAATAAGAAATAAAACATAACAATGAAAATTCTCATGTATGTCTGTCTGTCTTCTTCTTATATAAGAGTTCCAATAATAAGAAAAAAAATAATTAAATAAGATAAGAAAAAATGACTGAGGCCTCTATGTGTTTATTTTTTCTTTTTATCCAATCAAACGGAAAAGTCAAAATAAGTTACCTTATTTCCTTTTTAAATCTTTAATCCGAAGAGTTTTTACAAAACCATATATTACTATGAAATAAAAAATAATAACTTCTTCAGAAAATCATATTTTTTTTCAAAAGGGAGGTATTTTGAAATACCTCCTCACTCTTGGTACCGTCTGAACCTTGGGTGCATTGGACTAGCAATTAACCAATAAGCTAAAGGTACGGTGATTGTTACATATCTTTTAAAGAAAATATGATCAAATTAAAATTCAATTTTATATCTAAGTAAACGTGGTCGCATTTTCTTTTACTCAAAAATGTTGTCCCATCATTTTTTATTTCATGTCACTTTTTATTCATTCATTTAGTTTTATTCTAACTCCTAATTACTTTTTTTATTCGTTATTTATCTTTTTAAAAAAATTAAGGCAAAAGTGCATATAATATCCCCCAGTGCTTTGATTTAGTTGCAAAATATCCCCTTGTACTATTTTTCGCCCCAAATCACTACCTTGTACTTTTCAAATATTGCAACATACCCTCCCCCCCCCCCCCCCCCCCCCCCCCCCCGGTGCTTTGCTTAGTTCTAAATCACTACCCTGCACTTTTCTAAAGTTGCAAAATACCTCATTGGTTATGTTTTACTCAAAAATATTGACCATTTTGCCTTCCTTATCTCGTAATAACTCATTTTTAGTATTTTGTTTACTTTTTTTTTCTCTATTCAATAATATAATTAATAATTCAAAACTTCACACACATATATTTATTTATAGGGGTATTCAAAATCGGTTCGGTTCCTTAAAAATAGGAATCAGAACCGAACCGAATCGGAACCGAAACCAAAATTTTGGTTTCGGTTCCTATTCATACTATCAAAATTTTTAAAAAAATAAGTAAAAAATACCAAATATCAAAAGATAATATTTATTTTATATATGTCAATATGTTGGTTTGTAAACATAATGAGGAAAAAGGGAGAGAAACAAAGGAGGAAGGGAGTTAAGATTTAGTGAAATCCGTAATTCAAAATAATGTTACTTATAATTTAACAGATTTATATATATATATATATATTTGGTAGCTATTCACGAAATAGTTTTGGTAGCTCTTTTATTTATATTTTTGGTAGCTTTAAATAGATTTTCATGAATTATGTATTTTTTCACGAATTAAAATATAGAAACATATTTAAATTAAATTATCTTTTGATATGTGGTGTTTTTGTTTTTTTTAAAAAAATGATAGTACGAATCGGAACCGGAACCGAAATTTTGGTTCCGGATCGGTTCGGTTCCGATTCCTATTTTTAAGGAACCGAACCGGTTTTAAACACCCCTATAAATAAATATATGTGTGTGAAGTTTTGAATTATTAATTATATTCTTGAATAAGAGGGGAAAAAAACTAAAAATAGCTTATTACAAGACAAGGGGGGCAAAATGGTCAATTTTTTGTGTAAAAGATAACCAAGGGGGGTATGTTGCAACTTTTGAAAATCACAGGGTAGTGATTTGGAGCTAAGTAAAGCACATGGGGGGTATTTTGCAACTTTTAAAAAGCATAAGATAGTGATTTGGGGCAAAAAATAGCACAAAGGGATATTTTGCAACTGAACTAAAGCACAAGGGAGTATTATGTACTTTTGCCAAAATTTAAATATTAATCATGTAAAAATTAGCTATATTAGGACATTAAAAAATAAATATTATAGGTCACTCATAAATAAAAAAAATGTGAATAATTATGAGGAAGGAGTGTTAATTATTTTTATGGTTGGATAACTTATTAAAATAATTATAAAAAAACTTAATTAATCCAATAAATTATATATAGTTTGTGTAAGTTTCAATGGGTCATATGGGACTCAAATTTCACTTGGGTTGATAGAACTCGGAATTTGTGTAATTTCTAATTAATCAAATTGGATTTATCTTTTATTTAAATGCAATAGAATTGTGTTTGTGTAATTTCTATTAGGTCAAATTGAACTTTAAAAAAATGAATTTGTTAATCTTTCTAATTTATAATTATTATTTAATATTTTTGAGGCCCCACCTGCACCGGAGGCCTGGCGACCACCCAAGTCACTTGCCCTTAGGGCCGACCTTGTCTCCTCTCACTCATTATCTCCTTTCTAGTGAATAAAAATATTTCTTCATCAGTTCATTTTTTTCCTCTTTGTACCTAACAAAATATTAGTGTTGAAATAATTTGAAAGAATCACCATAAGAATGTGAGTTTCACCAATGTAG
The DNA here is from genome assembly GCA_963922005.1 of Cornus suecica. NCBI lineage: Eukaryota > Viridiplantae > Streptophyta > Magnoliopsida > Cornales > Cornaceae > Cornus > Cornus suecica. Next base: position 67,704,800 of record OY998241.1, on the reverse strand, counting down.
TAAATGCATATTATAGGAGGATTTTGCATCATATTATCAAAGGGTTAATTTCAATAAACCCCCCTATATTATTCAGTTTAATCAATTAATTCTCATTATGTCCACTTTGTTCCCTATACTATTCAATTTCATCATTATGCCCCCTCACCTCACATTTTGAGTCAAAATATCTAAACTACCCTCAATAGTATAAGAGGATTTAGTGAAATCAACCATTTAAAAAAATTATTTACGAAAATCAATTATATTTTTCGAAAAATTATAAATTCAAAAATATATATATATATATTTCGCAAAAAAATTATTTTTCGGAGGGAGTATATTATTTTGGAAAAAATAATATATAATTTTTATAAAAAAATTATTTTTCGAAAAAAAAATCATATTTTGGAACATAATAGTATATATTTTTCGCAAAAAATTTATTTTTCGGAAAACAATTCATATTTTGGAACATAATAAATACTTTTTCGCAAAAAAAAATATTTTTCAAAAAAAATTCATATTTTGGAACATAATATATATACTTTTCGAAAAAAATTATTTTTCGTAAAAAAATCATATTTTGGAACATAATATATATTTTTTGGAAAAATTTATTTTTCGAAAAAAAATCATATTTTGGAACATAATATATATTTCTCGCAAAAAAATTATTTTTCAAAAAAAATTTCATATTTTGGAATATAATATATACTTTTTCGAAAAATAAATCATATTTTGGAACATAATATATATTTTTTGGAAAAAAAATCATATTTTGGAACATAATATATATTTTTCACAAAAAAATTATTTTTCGAAAAAAATTCATATTTTGGAACATAATATACTTTTTCGCAAAAAAAAATGTTTTTTGGAAAAAAAATCATATTTTGGAACATAATACATACTTTTTGCGAAAAAAATTATTTTTCGGATAAATTCATATTTTGGAACATAATATATAATTTTTCGCAAAAAAATTATTTTTTGGAAAAAAATCATATTTTGGAACATAATATATATTTTTTGCAAAAACAATATTTTTCGGAAAAAATCATATTTTCCGAAATATATATATATATTTTTTGAAATTTATAGTTTTTACGAAAAATATAATTTATTTTCAAAAAATAATTTTTTTAAGGGTTGATTTCACTAAACCCCCTTATACTATTAAATGAGGGTAGTTTAGATATTTTGATTCAAAATGGGAGAAGGATGAGGCATTAGTAATGAAATTGAATAATATATGGGACAAAATAGACACAATAAGAATTAATTAATTAAATTAAATAGCATATGGAGTTTTTCTTGAAATAAACCCTATTACCAAATTATAATTAGATCTCTTTTTTACTTTGACATTGTAGTTTACTTTTTGTCTTTGAATAGAGCATGATCACAAAACCATACATTACTATGATAATAAAAAATAAAAGGTTAACTTCTTTATACTCTTTGAGGTTTGTTTTAACTTCAATCATATTCTCTCAGGTTTGAGTATTTTTAATTATATTCCTTTTGGAGTGAGATTCTCATCATTTACACCCCTGATCACTTTTTGGACTAAAATACCCTTACCCAAACACCCACTATCCATATTTCTAAAAATAATATATAAAATTTAAAAAATATATATAAAATTTGAAATATATATATAATTCAAAATATATATATATAATTCGAAATATGTATAAAATTCAAAAATAATATATAAAATTCGAGAAATATATATATAATTTGAAAAATATATAAAAAATTCAAAAATAATGTATAAAATTCAAAAAATATATAAAATTTGAAATATATATATATATATATATATATTTCAAACAACTATGCAAAAGAGTCACACAACATAAATAAACAGAAACTTAACAGAAATTAAGAAATGTAGAATTAATTAATCACCACTTGGTTCTCTGCAACTTCTTGTTGCCAGGGATTTCTTTCAAATCCACAATATATTCCCTAGACCCATAACTGTAAGGCACGCCTGTCTCTTCCTTCAATGTCAAAAGCTTTATCTTATCATTCCTCATCGCTTTTCGAAAATCCTCCAAGCTCATTTTCGGCAATGCCAACTCCCTATCGAATTCCTCCTCTTCGGATACATTGGCGCCGAAAATCTGCTCAGGCACATACAACTTCCCTCTGTACTCCCTCAATATATCCTTCAAATACACAGCACCATCTCCAACCTCATTGCTCTGACTCTTGTTCTTCTTCTCCTTCTTATTCAAATTCCATCTCTTGAGGAATTCGAAAACCCCAGAATCAGGACTTGCCTCCAAATCCTGTTTTTCCTTCAACGTGTAGAGTTTATCACCAATCAAAAACTTGGGTTCGACCTGGCTAGGATTTTCCTTCAAAACCCTAGTAGTAAAATCCTCGTCGGTCGAATTGGGGCCATTGTTGGACTGGGACGAAGCTTTGGAATCCGATTTTTGGAAAATGGCGAACGGTCGATGAAGAAAGCGAGATCTTATACCGGTTCTTCTAGTGAAATTCAAGTGAATTACTGAGGGTTTTCGAGGTCGGAGTGAGCTACGGAAGTGACTGGAGGTTTGGGGATGGAGATGACTAGCCATTGGCGAACAACGATTCGTGTTGTTCTGGGAATTTTATATATATTTTTAGGAACAATGATAATGGGTGTTTGAAAATAGGGATAACAGGGGATTGAGTAAGGGTATTTTAGTCCAAAAAGTGGTCAGGGATGTAAATGACGAAAATCTCGCTTCAGATGGGTGTAATTGAAGATATTCAAATCTGAGAGAATATAATTGAAGTTAAAGCAAACCTTAGGAGTGTAAATGAAGTTAACCCAAAATAAAAAATAAAAAATAATAACTTCTTTCAAAAAACCAAATTTGTTTCAAAAGGGTATTTTGAAATACCTCTCTTGTAGGGTTGGCAATTTCGGGTTACGGGTTGTGTTCGTGTCGGGTCGAGATCATGTCAGATCGAAATCGTGTCGTGTCAAAAAGACTTGGTTAATATACGTATCAAATATCCCCAACCCTAACCCAACTCATGTCGTGTCCATGTCAACCCATGTAATCCATTTAATCTATTTATTATAATATTTTAAATTAAATTTGACATAATCCAATACGAAATAAACTATTTAACCTATTATCAATAAAATTAAATTGATTTTGACACGATCCAGTACTATTTTATTGATATATTTCAATCCATGACCAATTTGAGATGGGAAAAATATAAAAATAAAAGTAAATATAAATATAATTGTATCAAACGTGTCGTGTTCGGGTTAACCCTTATATTCTCGTATCGTGTTCGGGTTGACCCGTTTTAGGCATTAACCCTTTTATGCTCAACCCTAACCCTTTTAAATAGCCTCGTGTTCATATCGTGTTACCGTATCACGTCCAATTTTATCAACCCTACTCTCTTGTGCCTCTCTATCTCCCATACCGTCTCGAACCTTGGACCTGGGATGTACTGGAACAGCACTTAACAAATAAGCTTAAGGTGAGACGGTAAACGTTTCTCTGCGCTTACAATTATTAACTGTTTAGTAAATACGAAATCAAGTATAAAAATAAAAGATATTTGTAACATATCATAACAGATTTCATGGAGTTTATTTTTTCTTCTCTGCTTAATAACATTGAAATTTTGATGGCCTCATCTTATTAATCACGTGTACCCAGTGAAATAACACTTACTAGCTAGGTTACACAAGTAAAATTTTCAACCAACATATTCATCATAAATAATTTAAGATTAAAATTTTGGGGTTTTAGTTTTAGAAAACAGTTATTAGATAGTTAGACGACATTAATTTAAATATTAAAATAAAATTGAAGGGACAAAAATTAAAACATAACAATAAAAAAATATCATGTCGGACTGAGTCTCAATGATAAAAAAAAAAATTGAATTAAAGAAGAGAAGGGATGACTGAGACCAAAGAAAATTTTGTTTTTCTCATTTTATTCAATCGAATGAAAGAAAATGGAAAAAGTTAAAAAAAAAAAAAAAAAAAAAAAAACATAGTACCTTCTTTCTTTTAGAGTTTTTTATTTATTTATTATTATAAAACCTATCATTAAATATTGCTTTTAGTTTTAAAGAAATTCCTAAATGATAGATATACACCTCACTTATTTCAAACCTGTCGTCCTTTCTCCCATTGTCTCCTTTCTAGTGAATAAAAATATTTTTTTATCAATTCGATTCCCTTCCTCTATACGAGTTATAGAAGATATTGGGTATTCCGGAGATAAAATCACGTGATACATACTCCAAATTAATAGTAGAAAGAGGTATAATACAAACAAAAATTTATCACTTGAGCGTGATAAACGCAACTTCTCCTAATTGATTTGGGATACCATGTAGATAACCGATAACATTCCCCTCTATACCTAACAAAACATTAATGTCCGAATAAATTCCAAAAAAATCACCACAAGGACGGAAGTTTCACCAATGTACATTTCAATTCACATCGCACTCTCGAAAAGACATTAAATAAGAGAATAAATAATGTAAAAAATCCTCATTTTCATTCTCTCCCACAAGCACTAAACAAAAGAGGTACCAAATTTGTTCATTAAAAAGTATGAAAACAAAGAAAGAAAAACAGGAAGAATATACAACACCCTCTTGTGCAAAATATCAATCTTCCAATCAAATCCTTCCTCTGCCTCTACAATTGTCTCCAACTTTGGACATTTTGAACACTTTTGGTGTGATATCACAAGGGCTGGTGCAACCTCAATCCAATTCTTCATATGTCTCGCCTCTTTTCCCATTTTTTTTTTTGGGGTTTTTTTTAATATATTGACCACTCTCTTGCAAAATTAATTTGCACCACTATTTGGAAGAATTAATTTTAGGAGATAATGAAAGAGAGAGAGAGGGAGGAATTGGGATCCTAAAGAGAGAGGGGGTTGGAGGTGAGCTATATGTAGAGGTTGGTGCAAGAAATTAGGAAGGAAAATCCTTAATTTGACAGAGGATCTCCCACTACATTTAGAGAATGTGTGTGAAATGTTGCACACACACACTTGACACATCTATACATACACACATGACCATATATATATATATATATATATATATATATATATATATGTGGTCAATGTAGGTGGAAAAGGTTGGACCAGTTGTTCGGAGACAACTAGCTTTCTATGATGCATTTGAACTTTGTAATTCTTGATTCTACAAATTAGTGATAAAATTGAATAAAATGATACTAACAGGACTGAACTTAAATTGTAAATTTTAACACTATAGAATTAGTAGTGGGGTTTGAATTCTGAAATGATTGCATTGTTGGTGTGAAGTCAAAGTCGGCGCCGCCCATGTTTTTCAGAATTGCACGCCAAGATTTTCTGCCATCGAAAGATCTACACAAATCTTTCATGGCCGAAATGGAGGAAATTCTGGCACCAACGAGAAGAAATTTGGGGCAGCAAATTTTGGCTTCTTCCTCTCGCCCTCTACTATAAATAGAGGCTTCATATCTGTAATCCAAAACACATAACAAATAGTGAAAAACAGAGAAAGAGTGTAGAGAGTATTTGTAAATCTTTTCCCCAGATTAGTGAAAGTTGTGTGCTCCGTGGACGTAGGTCATTTTTGGGCCGAACCACGTATAATTTCTTGTGTTTAATTGTGTGTGATTGTGTTGTGTGAGTAGCAAATTCCAAATCGATCCTAACAATTGGTATCAGAGCATAGGTTAGGAAAATACTCACCGTGAGAAATACACCATCATAAGCACCACCGTAGTCAGCCGATCATCACCACCGTCTCTGCTTCCGGGGACGCCGATCATCACCACCGTCTCTGCTTCCAGTCCCCGCCATCGCACTGCTCCAGTCCCCGTTGTCCTGCCGTTCGCCGTTGGCTCCCTCTTTGTAAGCAAACTCCTCTGTTTGTGAAAATAACAGAGCTTCCTAATATATATCTATCTATATATTCGTAATATATATATACATAGTATATATAGATAAAAGAAAGAAGGAGCCGAAATGTTGTCTGTGGGAGTAGTTTGAGGGAGTGTTATAAAATAAAAAAGTGGGAGTGTGAGTGGAGAGAGAAAGTGTGGTAGTGGGTAAAGTGTGAGAGAAATATATTGATATATATATTAGTGAGTGGGTGAGGTGTTGGAGAGAACAAAAAAAAAAGAAAAAAAGTTGTATAACTTTCGGCAGTGGATATATATATATATATTGTAATTTTTTTTTATTTTCGAAATTAAATATATATATATATATATTCGGTCACTATTCATCCGACACTGTTCCCGGATACGGTACTGTTCAAAAGTACTGTTCACAAAATAATTTTTGTGGAGCAATGACATCAACTTCAGAAGACAAGTCAACCATAATCGATAAATTTGACGGTACAAATTTTGCTTTCTGGAAAATGCAAATCGAGGATTTGTTATTTCAGAAAAATTTATTTCTACCGTTGGAAGGAGCGAAGCCAGAGACGATGAAAGAAGAGGATTGGAAAATTCTCGATCGGAAGACTCTCGGCACGATTAGACTGACCTTGTCCAAATCAGTAGCCTTCAATATCAGAAATGAGAAGACGGCGAGATCTCTCATGGACGCCCTTTCTAACATGTACGAGCAGCCGTCTGCAGCAAATCAGGTACATCTCATCAAAAGATTGGTTAATCTGAAGATGTCCGAAAATGGAAAGGTTAGTGAACATCTTAATGTTCTTAATGACATCGTTGGGCAGTTGGAATCAGTTGATATGCCAATCTCTGACGCAATGAAAGCGACTTTAGTTCTAAGCCAATTACCAGAGAGTTGGAGCGGCACAGTGGCTGCGATCAGTAGCTCTTCAGGGAAAGAAAAGCTGCAGTATGATTCCGTGGTGAGTATGGTACTCACAGAAGAGATCAGAAGACAGACGTCAGACTCTTCTACCAGTAGCTCGGCATTAAATGTTGAAAGCAGAGGCAGAAGTTCAAATCGGAAGAAAGGTGGAGGCTATGGGCGTGGTCGTTCCAAGTCCAGAAATGGAAGATCACAATCTCGGAAACCCAGGAATTTTAAAGAAGTTGAATGTTGGAATTGTGGCAAGACTGGTCACTACAAACACCAGTGCAGATCTCAGAAGAAGGAACCGGAGAACAAGACTGAGGCAAACATTGTCTCAGAGGAAGAATCAAATGATGTACTGATATGCTCTTTGGAGAGCAAGTCAGAATCTTGGGTGATAGATTCTGGAGCATCATTTCACGCCACCTCAAGTCGAGAGCTCTTTGAGAGCTATGTACCAGGTGACCTGGGAAAGGTCTATCTTGGAGATGATCAACCCTGCAGTGTTGTTGGCAAGGGCGATGTACAGATCAAGATTAATGGATCTGTATGGAAGTTAAAGGATGTGAGGCATATTCCAGACTTGAGGAAGAACCTGATCTCAATAGGCCAGCTGGCGAGTGAAGGTTATGTGACAACCTTCAACAATGAAGATTGGAAGGTTTCCAGGGGAGCTATGACAATGGCACGTGGAAAGAAGAATGGTACACTCTACACAACTACCAGTGCTAGCATGTCAATAGCAGTTGCAGAAAGCAAAGAGGATCAGAACCTGTGGCACCAGAGGCTAGGTCACATAAGTGAAAAGGGGCTCAAGATTATGCACTCAAAGGGGAAACTACCAGACTTAAAATCAATTGATATCGACTTCTGCGAGAGTTGCATCCTCGACAAGCAGAAGAGGGTGAGTTTCCAAAGGAGTGGCAGAACCCTCAGAAAGGAGAAGCTTGAGCTAGTTCACACTGACGTCTGGGGGCCGGCAAATGTCTCATCTCTTGGCGGAAAGTCTTATTTCGTGACTTTCATCGACGACCATTCTCGGAAGGTATGGGTTTATATCTTGAAGCATAAATCGGAGGTGTACGATGTGTTCAAGAAATGGAAAGCCATGGTGGAGAATGAGACAGGCTTGAAGATAAAGAAACTACGATCAGACAACGGTGGCGAGTATGAAGACACCGGATTTAAAAGGTTCTGCTATGAGAATGGTATCAGATTGGAAAGAACTGTGCCAGGTACACCACAACAGAATGGCGTAGCAGAACGAATGAACCGGACATTGACTGAGAGAGCCAGAAGCATGCGGATACAGGCAGGATTACCGAAGCAGTTCTGGGCAGAAGCAATCAATACAGCTCCATACCTGATTAATCGAGGTCCATCAGTACCATTGGAATTCAGAATACCAGAAGAAGTATGGAGCGGCAAAGAGGTAAAGCTTTCACATCTGAAAGTTTTTGGTTGTGTTGCATATGTGCATATCAGTGATCATGCTAGGAGCAAGCTTGATCCGAAATCACAAAAATGCACTTTCATTGGATACGGCGAGGATGAACTTGGTTATCGGACCTGGGATGACCAAAACAAGAAGCTGATCCGAAGCAGGGATGTAGTATTCAATGAAAAAGTAATGTACAAGGACAGACACACAACAACCTTCAGTGATTCAGCACAGAGAGATCCTGTGTATGCCGAGTTGGATGATGTTCCAGACAGCAGTGAGGCACAACAGACTGCTGAGAGTTTTCAGCTAGAGGAACCTAGTGCAGAGAGCAATGCACAACGGAATGATCAACCGCAGTCTCCAACTCCAATTCCTGAACCTAGAAGGTCCTCCCGACCTCATGTGCCGAACAGGAAATACATGAATTACTTGTTGCTCACTGATGGAGGAGAACCTGAATGCTATGAAGAGGCATGTCAAGAAACAGATGCCAGCAAGTGGGAGCTTGCGATGAAAGATGAGATGCAATCTCTTATCTCCAACAAGACATGGGAGCTAACCAAGTTGTCGACTGGAAAGAAAGCTCTTCAAAACAAATGGGTGTACAGGGTCAAAGAGGAACATGATGGTTCCAAGAGACACAAGGCAAGGCTCGTAGTCAAAGGCTTTCAGCAGAAGGAAGGAATCGACTACACCGACATCTTTTCCCCGGTTGTAAAACTGAATACCATTCGTTCAGTTCTCAACATTGTTGCAGCGGAAGATTTGCACCTAGAGCAGTTAGATGTCAAAACTGCTTTCCTCCATGGTGACCTAGAGGAGGAGATCTACATGCAACAACCGGAGGGTTTCTCAGTCAAAGGCAAAGAGAAACTTGTGTGCAAGTTGAAAAGAAGCTTGTATGGCTTAAAACAAGCACCGAGGCAGTGGTACAAGAAATTTGATGGGTTTATGCAGAGACATGGTTACAACAAAAGCAACGCTGACCATTGTTGCTACTTCAAGAGGTTTGACACAAGCTATATCATCCTCCTACTTTATGTCGATGACATGTTAGTAGCTGGGTCTGATTTTGAAGAAATCAGTAAGTTGAAGAAGCAGCTATCAAATGAGTTCGAGATGAAAGACTTGGGAGCAGCGAAGCAGATTCTTGGGATGAGAATCAACAGAGACAAGCAAAAGGGTATCTTGTAATTGTCTCAAGCTGACTACGTTGAACGGATTCTGAAAAGGTTCAACATGAGTAATGCTAAGCCAGTTAGCACACCATTGGCTAGTCACTTTCGACTATCCAAGGACCAGTCTCCCAAGACAGACGAAGAGAAAAACTTCATGGCTAAGGTACCTTACGCCTCAGCTATCGGAAGTTTGATGTATGCCATGGTATGCACAAGACCGGATATTGCATATGCAGTGGGAGCTGTTAGCAGATTTATGTCCAATCCAGGAAAGATGCATTGGGAAGCAGTAAAGTGGATATTGAGATATCTACGAAGTACCACGAACAAATGCCTTTGTTTCGGAAAAGGAGAAGTGAAGCTACATGGGTATGTAGATTCAGATTTTGCTGGAGAGATAGATCACAGAAGAAGTACTACTGGGTACATTTTTACAGTAGATACTACAGCAGTTAGTTGGGTTTCGCAGATACAAAAGATTGTAGCGTTATCTACAACAGAGGCAGAGTACGTAGCTGTGACAGAGGCTAGCAAAGAAATGATATGGTTACAAGGTCTGTTAGCAGAATTAGGATTCAAGCAAGAGAAAAATGTTTTGCACAGTGATAGCCAAAGTGCAATACATTTGGCAAAGAACTCAGCATTTCATTCGAGGACCAAACATATTGGACTTCGTTATCACTTTATCAGATCATTATTGGAAGATGGGGTGCTGACACTTGAGAAGATCCAAGGTAGCAAGAATCCAGCGGACATGCTGACCAAGACAGTAACTACAGAGAAACTGAAGCTATGTTCAGCTTCAGTTAGTCTTCGAGACTGAAGACGGAAATGAGCACACAACTATTCATTAATAACAGATGGAGCGGTTTTTGACTCCAAGTGGGAGATTGTTGGTGTGAAGTCAAAGTCGGCGCCGCCCATGTTTTTCAGAATTGCACGCCAAGATTTTCTGCCATCGAAAGATCTACACAAATCTTTCATGGCCGAAATGGAGGAAATTCTGGCACCAACGAGAAGAAATTTGGGGCAGCAAATTTTGGCTTCTTCCTCTCGCCCTCTACTATAAATAGAGGCTTCATATCTGTAATCCAAAACACATAACAAAGAGTGAAAAACAGAGAAAGAGTGTAGAGAGTATTTGTAAATCTTTTCTCCATATTAGTGAAAGTTGTGTGCTCCGTGGACGTAGGTCATTTTTGGGCCGAACCACGTATAATTTCTTGTGTTCTATTGTGTGTGATTGTGTTGTGTGAGTAGCAAATTCCAAATCGATCCTAACATGCATTACGAATAAGGTACCTCCAACCTGAGACGGTATCACTTATTCGTATCATTATTTGTTTATTTTAATATATTAAGGTTATATTTTTGTTTTGGTAGTCCTCCCCTGCTATAGTTTCTCAAAATCAAGGCTAATTCCTCTTTTCATGTATTTTTTCGATTACATGTTTAAATGACATATAACTGCATTAGTGTGGAGTACGAATTTTATTTTGACCCAAATATTGTTCAATAGAATAGGAAAGGCCCCAACACTCATTCTCTATTAATACTCCAAAAATCCAACAATACAATCCGTGAAAGAGAAACTAAATAAATTGGCCATGACTGCCACCCAAACATCTCATGAATCATATATATATATATATATACATATCGATCAAATAGTATTCCCCTAATGAATGATTTTTCTACGCACATTGAAGCATGTTATCTTTCCATAGTGACACAGATGAGAATGGTGTCAGGGTTGAGGTCTGAGAGACCATGGTCCTCCTTGGTGGCTCTACTGGTGGTTTGGAGGGTATTGAGACCACAAGTGAAGGGTAAATGTAGTGGTCTTATTTCTTGGTTTAGGTTGCAACGTCCAAACCTAAGTTGGCCTTTTAATGACTCATGATGGAGAGGAGGGGATACTCAATATGGCAATGTGTAATGTTATGGTTGATATATATAGGAATTTAAGTGAGGGAAATAGGTTTGATTTCTCTTATAATCACAAGAATGCCATTCATTCTTTTAACTGTGAATGTTGGATAAAAAAACTTAAGTTGATATGTGAGATTAATATTACCCATTTATACACTCAATCACCCTTTTATCCGGATTCGAGGTTGGACAAAACCCTTTAACATTCCCCCCCATCCAAACTCAGGCATCGCCTTCATTGCAATCGGACTATCCTATCTACCCGACATGGACTTGACTCGGGTGGTGACACCCAAAAGAGTGGTTAGCGACTTGATACCAACTGTAAAAGATCGGATGTATCGAATCTGATGTAAAACAAAACCCTCTAACACTTCCCATATACTTAATTTTGTTTCAAAATTATAGACCTCTATAAATTCTAACTCCTTAAGAGGCATCGTGCTTCCACGCCTTAAGAAAAAAACTACTCATTCGTTATGAGTTTTAGTTAGGGTAGGCCTTAAAAAATAGAATATTATGAAGTTAAAAAATTAATAGAGTTTAAGTGGGAAGTACTAAACTCTAAATATATGAAGTGATATAGGCAAAAACTCTATAATGCCAATATCAATGAAACAAATTAATTCATAGGCTTCTAAAATGCTTGAGAAATATTAATCACATCAAGATATAAGGCTCAAATTTCGTAAGAATTTACATCTTAATCCCACACGCGGGAATGCTTTTGGAGATGGCTCTGTAAATTGTACTATCCATTGAGGCTATTTTGGAAATTGACATGAATTGCTTTATGAATCAAATGTGATTCTTGGAGGCTTTTTTCGAGTCCCTTTCTATCTGTCTTACTCTTTCCAGTATGGACGGTTTGAGAATGGACATTTTGAGTCATCTTTTGCCGAATTATAATAGCAAAAATATAGAATTATTTCTCTGATACTTCAAGTTTTCAGAGAAAATGATTACTAATATGATGTAAAAGTCTGAAGATTTCGAGTTCATACTTTATATATACATATATTCTCAAGTATCTCTTGACTGTTTTGTTTTGAAAGTGTCTCAAATTCTATTGTAATTAGGTTTCATATTTAGAGTTGTATTGTAAAAGGAATTTCTTATTAGAGGGTTTTATTCTCCAAGGAGTTGTAATCATTGTCCAACAAGAAATTGAGTTTTTTTCTTCAACAAGGAAATGGGTTTAACTCTATAAATAGGGACCTAGGGTTTGTATTGAGACTTAGAGAAGAAATGTGACGAAAATAGGAGAGGAAGAGGGTGTGAGGGTGATGTGTGCACCGGGTGAGAGTGTTATGTTGTTCACCTATATAATATCTTCCTAATAAATATTTCTTCTCTCCGTGGATGTAGGCCAAAATTGGGACTGAACCACGTTAAATATTGTGTGTTATCTGTGTGAGTAAAAACATGTGTAAATGATCTTGAGCGGAATTAATTCTTAAGTGTGATCTGGGAATTAATTCCTAACAAGTGGTATCAGAGCTAGGTTAAAGTAGATCGATATCAGAGAGTTCTAGGTTGAAGCAAAGAAGAAGCTCATACGTTTTGACCTAGATTCGAATATTAAAGTTGTTCTAAATCAGAAATTAATCATACCATGAGCTTCGTATTGACAAGATGAAGCCGGTATAGTCAAGCGCGTAGCTGGAAACATCTGCACGGAAACATCTCGCACCGCCTGAAGTTCCGGCCAGATTTTTTGGCTCCACGCGCAACAATTTCGTTTCGGCCCTATTTTGCAGAGCATCGTTGATCTAGACAAGATTTATAATATATCAACGGAAATATATTTCAAATATGAACATTTAGGTGCAAAAATCATTCCCACATGAGAAGGCACACCCCTGCACGTGCCCCGAGAAGTTTCTGACGTCGTGGGTAATTTTTTGTCTTTTGTGTTGATTTGTTTTTTGGCTCGTTTAGAGTCGTTTCTGACCCGTTTTTTACGCGGTCAGATCGGTTTTGTCTTGCTGGTACCCCCAATATCTTTAAAATGTTATTCGAAGGTCCAAAAGTTCTAAAAAAATTGTCAAACACCGCTCGAAACAACTTCTCTCTCCTGAAAACTATTAGGAATTAATTCACCCAAGATTATTGACACATGTTTTTACTCACACACATAAATCGCACAGATAACAAATAATATTTAACATGGTTCAGCCTCATCTTTGGCCTACGTCCACAGAGATAAGAATTATTTATTAGGAAGATATTACATAGGTGAACAACAAAGCCCCCTCACCCGGTGCACACATCACCCTCACACCCTCTTCCTCTCCTCTTTTCCTCACATCTCTTCTCTAAGTCTCAATACAAACCCTAGGTCCATATTTATAGAGTTAAACATCATTCCTTGTTGAACAAGAAAACTTATTTTCGGTTTGGACAAGGATTACAACTCTTTGGATAATAAAACTCTTTAACAAGAAATTATTTTTACAATACAACTCTAAACAGGAAACCTAATTACAATAGAATTTGAGACACTTTTCTAACAATCTCTACATTAGCTCAAATTCTATCATCTTCTTAAAGTTCCACCTTACTTCAAGTATCAACACTCTTCTACTCATTATTTTCTCTTTTTTGTATCAACACTCTTCTTCTTCAATTTCTTCATTTTCATCTACACACATCATGTTCCACCTCCACCGTGACTATATGCGCTTCTTCAACATTCTTCAACATCAACATCATCTTCAACACTATCTTCATGACCGCACTTTCTCTGTGATCACCTCATCTTCTTCATCTATATCATCATCTTTATCTTCTTCAAGCTCAGTCACCTTTATATCAAGCTGCAATCTCCACCTTCATCAAATCTTCATCATCTCAAATTTTATTTTTTTTATACTATCCAATCATTATCAGAATCAACATCACTAATCAGAAACTCATTTACTTCGCCAAATCCCAAATCCTCATAGCTCCCTTCAATTCTACACAATCCACTATCACATGACACAATCTTCCCAAGAAAAACACCACCATATCATCCCACCAGTGCCTTCAACCTCATCCCGACCACCTACCTATTCATCGTCTCATTCAAATCACTCAAAAAACTCAGCATCATCATCAACTTGAAACCCAACAATTTCGTTAGCACATGCGAGCCACCAATGAGCCACCACTGCTACGCGCTCTCCACCGCCCTTCTATGCACCATGTCTCCATGCGTCAACTAGAACACAACCTCCACCTCATCGACATTAAAAACATCCACAACCAAGCTCTATTGAATCTGACATTTTTTGCCTTTTCTTCTCCCATAGCTCCCACTGAGCCTATTCGAGGTATTCAAATTTGAATCATGTAAAACCGATCAAACAGTTGCGTTCGGAGTGGTCCAAAACCTTAAGAATGCCTCCGATCGCATAAAAAACGGGTCAAAAACGAGTCCAAACGGGCCAAAAAATAATTCAGCACAAAAGACAAAAAATTACTGACCGCGTGTCTAGTCAGATGGGGCTTCTTTTTCCGCGAAAAAGTTCGTCTTCAAAATAGCTTTCCTTCAATACATTATATGCCTTATTTGAGTCAACGATACTCCACGAAATAGGCCCGAAACGAAACTGCTGCACGTGGAATCCAAAAAATTGACTGGAACTTCAGGCGGCACGTGGGGGCGCGTGTAACACTTTCCGACGACGCGCTTGACTGTCCCGACTTCATCCCGTTAAGACAAAGCTCCTGGTATGGTTGGTTTCTGATTTCAAATAAATCTAATTTTCGAATCTGGGCCAGAACGTACGAGCTTCTTCTTTACTTCAATCTGGAACTCTCTGATATCGATCTGCTTCTACCTTGCTCTGATACCACTTGTTAGGAATAAATTCTCATCTCACACTAAGGAATTAATTTGCCCAAGATCATCGACACCTGTTTTTACTTACGCACATAAATCACACAGATAACAAATAATATTTAACGTGGTTCAGCCTCATCTTTGGCCTACGTCCACGGAGAGAAAGAATATTTATTAGGAAGATATTACATAGGTGAACAACAAAACACCCTCACTCGGTGCACACATCACCCTCACACCCTCTTCCTCTCCTCTTTTCTTCACATATCTTCTCCAAGTCTTAACACAAACCCTAGATCCCTATTTATAGAGTTAAACATCATTCTTTGTTGAACAAAAAAACTTATTTTCTTGTTAGACAAGGATTACAACTCCTACAAGAAAAAAAATTTACAATACAACTCTAAATAGGAAACCTAATTACAATAGAATTTAAAGGACTTTCCTAAAAAAAATCAAAAACTTATATTAGAAAATGAACTGAATTCAAGCAACCCAAAATTAGGTTCAACCACAATGATCTTTCAAGAAACACAAAGCCCAATTTCGCAACTCCCCATTGTGCATGAAAACTCATAGTTCTTGGACTATGATTTTCCCTACCACTAATTTTCCTGCTAACCAAACAGACCAGACTTTCTTGAATATGCACCAATAATGAACACCACAGTCCAAACCCATAAATAATACGTGTCATTTGACCAAAAACTCCCATTGAACTCCGAAAAGTGCAAATTGGAGCCATTTCAATACAAACAAAAACCATATCTTCGAAGGATATACGATAGTGTCCAACTTTCTATCCATATATTGACACCTTGCACCATTTGGGTCCCACCAATGAACCTATCTCAAACAGGGTCCCACCATTAGTCCATTTATTTGAAGTGAATTGGGTACATCAACCACTAAATTCAATTAATACCAAAAGTTATAGGCGGCACTAATAGACAAAACATGATTTAACACTCTTTGATTAGGACTAGTGACTCAATTTAAGCCTATACACACCCCTCTATAAATTTCAAAACATAGTGTGTGTTCTTCCTCATCCACAAACTTCTTCACTTACCCTTTTTTCCTTAGCTCTTAGTTCTACAATTCTTCAAGAAGAAAAAGAAAATGGCGAATTCTCGCATTGCTAGGTTTGTGACTGAGGTTGCGCCACCACAATTTGTGAGTGTCATGAGGCACAGAGCCTCGAAAATGTTGGATACGATTAACGAAGAAGATAGAGATGCTAGCGCGAATGATTCTCTTTTCTTAAATTCAAAGACTTTCTCGTCATCTTCTTCTTCTTCTTCTGTGCCATCTTCATCGCCTAATAAGAGTTCCAAGTACTTCCTCAAAGAGGTCAAGAGATCAATTTCGATATTTGGTCATTAGGATCTTGATAGAAAAGAGTTTTTAGAGCTATGATTAACTAAAGTTGCAATATTTTGTACGGGGTTGAATATAAGATCTAGGATCCAAAGCCCAAGACTTGGCATGAGAGATTATATATGCTGTAATTTTCATATGTGACATGTATAAGCAACTTCTACATCATTAATATGACCTGTATGTAAATTATTATTGTCTCTATATTAATGTATATATAGTTAATACTAGATCTCCTAATATATTGAAGCTTTGCTATTGCAATGAGTCCAGAGTCCAAACACAGATGCGCAAGCCGGTGCATCATTCTGATAGTTAAAATGGGATGTATGTCTGATGTTGTTTGCATTGATCATTATACTTGGGGACGGAAGTGGAATCATCGGGAATAGAACCTAGGACCTAATGCTTATTGAGGAACTAGGTCTCTGCCTTTTCCCAACTGAATTACCCGTTCGGGTTATGAAGGTTCATATTCTTGACACTAGGCAATGCATAATTATTAATGCATTGATGTTGGCTGTTTGGCATCAATAATGTTTTGGCAACCACAAATAATAGAAGGAGAAAAGAAAGGAAAAGGAGGTGAAGCTAAAAGATATAAAGAATAAGAGTCCAAGAACAAAGAGTGGATGAAGCCTCGTGATAGATATGTGGCTTGAATTGAATTATTTTTGGCATGTAGTACCAACAATTGCTCTTGAAAGTTGAGATTGGGCAACGAATGGATCGCCAACCATCATCATGTTTATGTCACTAAGAACGAAAGAAATTGATTATTAAGGATCAAAATTTAATCTTATGCCTTTTAAAAGCGTTATAAATTGAAAAATACGTAATATATGACGATACGAGGAACCATGAACATGTATACGGTATGCACCCACATATATGTGAAAAAGAATCAGATCCATTTACTCATAAAAAAAAATAATTGAAATATTTCACCCCTCGTAAGTGAGCCTCATTTTCACCAACCATATATAATGTCACTCCTTTTCTCCATAGATGCTCATCTATAGATGGTGTTGGGTGGTCTTGGGCCTCTCTCGCCTTAAAAATTAGTTCAAATGGTGTTGGCTCCAAAAAATAATTTGCCGTAGGACTAGGCCAATTCTTTTCTTTTCCGTGTGATGCTAGCGTGCCAGAACCGGTGACGGAGTTCAACCGGTTCAAAATAAACGATTATTCGTCTCTTTTGAACATAGGAAATAGAATTAAGCGATTTACGAGAGAGAGAAAATTCAAATCTCGTGAAAGATTTTGATTGTCTCAACAAAGAGGACTTTTGGATAACCGAAAGAAATGACATGAATTAAAAAGTGCAATTGCAGGAAATTAAAGAGACTTGTAATTGAAATAGTGCATGAAAAGTAAATAGGTATTGAAAGTGCATGCAACGTAAAGGAACGATAATTGAAATTTGAGATAAATTAAAGGGTACAAGGAATATAAAAGAGACGATAAAAAAGAATAAAACATAATGAAAGATAAAGACTATTATTGTAGTAGGAATATTTTTATATTTGGTGCTAGACCTCTAAAACAAAGGTATGTGTTATTTATTTATAACTCCTAATAAAATGAATAAACTAATCTAATAATTATTAAAAACTAACTTAACTCCTACGTAAACTTCTTATCCAAACAAATAACATAAATCACTATAACTCATATAATTAATCTATTCCAAGATGATTTACACAAGTGTCGGGAATCTTCTGTTCCTTATATGGGCTATCCGTTGGGCACAAACTCCAATTTCTTATATGGGTATCCATTGAGCCGAAACTCCAATAGGCCAATGGACGATCTTTATCAATTTACTCTTAAATTTTAATTTCACGTGTTGGCTCATTTAGGGTGTCAACAATGCCCCCAATTCCAACACCATTTTTTTTTGCTTAAAAAATATGGTCTATTCGAATTTTATTTAGTCCAAAATGATGCCAACATATTGTCTTTACTTTGGTATCGGCCAAATTAGTATTAGCCGATACCACTTTGTCTTTCTCAACCGATGGTGAACTGGCCTTCGGCTCTCCGTGTCTCATGAATCTTTTCTTCAACAAATCACTAAGCTTATGAAACTCTTGCTAGCTTGCAACTCTTGTTTTTCGTGAATCAATATCATCCACTATTGTAGGCTTTCATCATAGACTGTTTGTGGTGGCATGTCACAATTCTCTTGATTACCTAGTAATGTCCCATTGAGCGTGCCAAAATATGTTCGCTCCAAAAATAATTGGTTGTTGTGCTCAACCAATTTTTCTCTTGTTTCGTGAGATGCGAGCGTGCCAGAACCACTAACGTGGCTCAAACGGTTCAAGAAGAACGGATAAACCGTCTCTTTTAAACAAAGTTACGAATCAAACGATTTGCACGAGAGAGAACGAAACTCATGCGAAAAGGTTCTAATGTCTCAATCAAGAGGACTTTTGGTAACTGATAAATTAAACTACGAATTTTAACAAAAAGCTAAAACGAAATCGCAAGACAAGGAATGTAAATGACTTGGTAAAATAAATACTTGCTTGGAAAATAATGGGTGCAAAGAAATAAAAAGACTTGATATTGAAATTGCAAGAAAATAAAATAGCGCTGCTATTGAAGCAGAAATAATAAATTTTTTATGTTGGTGCAGGACCCCTAAAACATAGGTATGCGTTCGTTATTTATATAGAGAATGTAATACAAGATAACTCATAATAAAATAAATAAACTAATCTAATCATTATAAAAAAACTAACTTATCCAAGTAAATAACATAAATCACAGAGATAACCCGTTTCTCCTGGAACTTGGGCCGAGACTTGTTGGCAATAAGGGCTCTGATACCAGTGTTGGGTGGTATTGGGTCTCTCTCACCCCAAAAACTAGCTCAAATGGTGAGGTTTTCCCTCACACTTATATACTGACCACTAACCCCTTTCACAACCGATGTGGGACAACCCCAACAGATGATACAAGCAGGTCGAAATGAAATTAATCATCTCTATCAGATATCTTCCTAATGTTAGTTATATATTCAGGAGTGTAAGTTGGTGAACATGGCTCTTAGTTCAGTAGAGAGATATTGTTAGGTATGAGCATAGACAGTCTACATAATTGATGCCACATGATCACACTTCAAACTAGGACATAGTATGTCACAAATGTGACAACCAACCAACCTGAATTACTCCATTCACAGTTTCACACTGCCCTCGCTTTTCTCAGGAATAATACAGACATGTATATATTGTTGGAAAATGTTTCAAAATATTTTGATAATAATTTATAAAATATATTTTTAATGATTGATTCATTCCCTTTCATTTATAAAGTCTTAAATGAGTTATCATTTATATGCATGTATTTGGGTGGTTCATGCATCAATAACATGAACATTTGATGAACTTATTTTAAGTTCTTGTATTGTAATTTGAGAGATGCATTTTGAAAAATATGATACATGAATGAATTAACCAAATTCATTGTATTGAAGTATGAATTTTCTAAATTCATGTATCTTGAAGTTTGTGAACATTTATTAGGGCCGGTTTGGAAATCATTTGTTTTTTTATTTGTTTCACACCCTAAAAACAAAAAACAGACTTTGTATTTGTTCTTGTTTCTCACCCTAAAAAATAAAAATGTTGTTTGGGGCAAAAATTGTATTTGGTTTTGTCACATACACACACACACACGAATTGGGGGTTTGGGGGTTTTCACAAAGAGAGCCGGTAGTGGTGGTGGTCAATTCTGAAGGTGGTGGTGGTGGGTTGAATTGGTGGTTTGAGTTTTGAATTGGATGTTAGGGTTCTGGTGGTGGTGGTGGTGGGTTGCGAATTGGTGGTTGGGGGAATTGGGGGTTAGGGTTCCGGTGGTGGTGATGGTGGTGGTAGGTTGCGAAGGTGGTGGTGGTGGTGTGTATATATATACGTGTGTGTGTGTGTGTGTATTTACAGTGGTGGTGGTGGCAGATGGTGGTGGTGTGTGTGTATTTACAGTGATGGTGGTGGTGGTGTATGTGTGTATATATATACGTGTGTGTGTATTGATAGGTGTCAAATATTATACATTTTGACCCTTTAACTCACTATTGTTACGTTCTTTTATTCCATTATTTGGTATTTTTATTGTGTTTGCGCGTTAAGACATGTTTCAGGAGCTTAATGAAGAAATGGAGCTAACTTCAATGAATTAACTGAAGAGTATGTTCTTTTATCCAGGGACGACCCTGAGAGTGCCAAAAAATTTTGGGGCCCAAGGCAAAATTGAAGGTGAAATTTTTTTGGGGCCCTTCATTTCACGCGATGCAAATTTCTCAAGCGAATTTTTTTTTTGGGCCACTTCACTTCACGCGATGCAATTTTTTTAAAAAAATGTAAGTATTTTATAGATTCAAATTTCTAACAAATGGCAAAAGCATTACATAATTACTTGGTGTTTCTTTTGTATAGATTTCACATATTAAAGCATATAAATATGAAGGGTATGAAATGAATGATTAATACAAGATACTTTGAAATAAAAATTGAATTTGAACTTATTTGTAAATACTTGTCAAAAGTAGGACTAATGTGTCCTGGTAAAAAAAAATTAGAGAGCAAAAATACTACTCTAAATGAACTTTCCTTATTGTAAGTGTAATATTGGGTTCAGTTCTAATTTATATTGGACTATAACTTAAAAAATCATATTTGGGTCTATACTAATACAAAAGGAAAAAAAGTTAGGTTTGTACTCTTTTTTCAGTATTAATAAACTTACCGAAAAAAAACTTAAAAAGTGATAATTGTGAGAAAAATATTAAAAAATACATTAAATATACTAATATTTAAAAATAGCCTCCATCTTGGTGTTGTCATGAAAAGTTGTTGTTGTACATGTGAATGCGACAGTCGCGAAAACTCAATTATAGCCGCGTGAAAAATTATTGTGGTTGAACAAATGTAACAGTCGCAAGTGTAGTCGTTAAACGTTGTGCGGATGCAACAATAATTTTCTAGCCCTAATTAAAATAATGGTTTGATTTAAATTAGATTTTTTTTAGTATGTAGTAATAGTAAGTGAAATATAAAATTTTGGGGGCCCTACCTAGTGAAATTGGTTTTGAATTTATTACAAATTGGGCTGTTAAATAAAATTTTAAAAAATATTGAGGTTGAGGCCCTAAATTATGTAATTATATTAGGCTTTAATTTCAGTTAAACTGAAAAATGAATTAATTTTCTTAACAGCAATAAAAATATTAAAATTTCTTAAATTAAAAATACCGGAATTTTTTTTTTAGGCCCCCTTGGACCGGAGGCCCTAGGCGACCGCCTTGGTCGCCTATAGTCAGGGTCGGCCCTGCTTTTATCTAATAGGAGAGTCAAAAAGGCAGTCCGAGACAAAAATGACTCTCGGAGGGCAAAAACGGCATTTCCAGAAGCCGTCATCTTCAGCAAAAATATCGTGGGTTCAACATAATCGTTTCGGTGCATTCACGGAAAAAAGTGATTTTTCACAAAATACCTACGTTTTTGCTTACGTTTTCAATTTCAAAAAGTGGCTGGAAATCACATTTCTACGCTTGAACCTACGTTTGGAGGTACGCTTGGGATCTACGCTTGAAGCTTAGGACCACTACGCTTAAAGCGTAAGTCCGACAACTTTTGGTGGTTTTTCGTGGATTTTTCCTGTTTCACCCCTGGCTTAATTGGAAGACGTGTCTTGGACTCTATACTTTTATATACATGTATATACACTTATATGAGAAGTAGGGTTTGCATGAGTTTTAGAGTTAAAAGACTGAAAATGGTCTCTCTATACCATTGCCTATATATACACGATCAAAGATGGATTGAAAAAATGGAGGGTTGGTTTTGTGAGACATTCGTAGAGGTTGGTTCATAGGTTCATTTATTCATACTTGCTGCTGTTTAGAGCCATATTCAAACCTAGAGATCCGGAGAAGAAGACTATGGAGAGCGTTTCTACATCAACGATGCAGTCACCGTCTTCCATGGCTAACTAACTCGATATCTAGGGTTTTCTAGCAAAACCTTAGCCAAGTAATGTAGTTCTTTCATTATTTGCAATTGTAAAGAGGGGAAACTGTTAACCATACTGTGATGATTGTAGTAGTTAAGAGACCGTACTGATTTGCAATATAAAATTCTATGTTTGTTTTAAATTCTTGTCTTAAATGGAATGAATATATTATTTTGCACAACTATGATTATTCAATATTAGAGATGCTTAATTATGGTTTTCTACACAATGGTGGTAATGAAACTTGAAACCCTAGGTTGACACAGGTCGTGCCTTGGCGATTTAATATAGATATGTTTTAGTTTATTTTCATGCATTAGGAGTAGATTAGGGTAGCATAATTGGCATGTACTAGTAAGGTCAGTCATGAGACAGATTGTCGCAATCCGGTTGATGGTACTCCTTTTTAAGGTCGTATTTAACTATTTGCGGAACGACCTGATTCACAGTTACAGATCGCCCTCGTACAATTAATAGAGTGAGGAACTATATTATGCAGTTAATGGCAGAGTGATGAAAACTCTAGTTTTCTCTCTCATCTGAATCACAACCAATTTAATTTGTTTTTTAGATAATATTAGTTAAAATAGATAATTTGGTCTTTGACCACCCAAACAAACAACTTTCAAAAAATATAATTCAGTATTTTTTAATTGCTAAAATGAACAATCTTAATATCTGTGGGATCAATATCCCTTACTCAAGCCATTTGTTATTCTATAATTGATATGTGCACTTGCATAGGGTAAAACCTAAAGTTGTTAAAGTGTTATTTTTAATCACATATTTTTATACACCTAACATCACATCATGTGTGTATTTGCAGTGGTGGTGGTGGTGGCGGCGGGTCGTGGTCGTGGTGGTGGCAGGTGTGTGTGTGTGTGTGTGTGTGTGTGTGTATTTGGTTGAATTAAGAGAAGGGTAAACCCAAAAAACAAAAACAAAAAACACCAAATTGGTGTTCTCTGATTTTGGCCAAAAAATGGTTTTGTTCTTATCATCGTTCACCAAAACATTTTCTCTAAAAATGCACCCAAACATGGTTTTGTTATCATAAACAGTGAAAAAACCAAGAACAAAAACAAAAACAGGGTTTTCCAAACACCCCCTTAGGCTTATCTTTAGAGGCCTATATAAAGAACACTAGTTGTTCATTTTGAGAATGGAGAAAGATGGATAAAATAACATTGATCAAGAGGATCATATTTAGTCCATTTTATACTCAAGTTTTATTTATTTATAATTTTAGAAGCTTTTGTTCTAATTTTTTTTATTGGCATTCTGAAAAGAGATTAAGTGTTGCACACAATAGTGTATTGTGCAAATATACTATGGTTGGATTGAGTCCAAGCTTGGTTGAATCCCGGAGATAGTGCTGTTGGAAATAGTTTGGAAAAAAAACAGTAATTAAACTCAACTTTGAACTTAATTAATTATGGGACCCGAACTCCGATTTTAACTGGACCAAGCACTAATGTGTTCTCCTTAGTGAGGAGATCAAGTTGGTATAATTACATGTTCAAAACTATTTATTATTGAATGAGAAATTATCTCTCAAAGTGACCCACTTAAACTTGGGTAA
The DNA here is from genome assembly GCA_963922005.1 of Cornus suecica. Taxonomy (NCBI): domain Eukaryota; kingdom Viridiplantae; phylum Streptophyta; class Magnoliopsida; order Cornales; family Cornaceae; genus Cornus; species Cornus suecica. Next base: position 67,680,625 of record OY998241.1, on the reverse strand, counting down.
GGATGTTTGTCCCACATTGGAAATAAAATGAAGTGTAAAGGTGTTTATATATGGTTGCATTGAATGGGTGACTTGAATAACTAGAGGCATGGGAGGAGAGCTAGACCATGCATGAACCATGCAAGTCTTATCCTAACCACACACACGCGCGCGCCGCCCGCCCGGTCCGGACCGTGGTCGTGGCGCGGTGCGGGTGGGTGGGTCGTCGGTTCTACCCAATGTAGTTTTAATTTTTTGCCAAAACTGCAAATATCTCTTCTGAAGAGATACGTCTACAGTTTTACACAAACTGTTTTAGCACCCATTGGAATGGATACCACTACAGTTGTAACACCTCTTCTTCTCTATATCTATAGGTTGCAGTTCATTTATATGATACGTAGTTTTTAATTCTCACTCAGACAGAAATACATTTTTCCCTTCCCTCTACATACGCATATACAACATATAGAAAGATAAGTCTGGTCAAAAGTTCGGGGTACAAACACAGTATTTGTGTTCGCTGGTCTTCATCATTGCAGTGCTGCAACAGTGAAGGCGAAATCCGTTCTATCTTGGGAGGCAACTTGTTCGGATTCCTTAAGCACCGTAGAGGGAGCAATTTTGCCTTAAGGAAACTGTGGTATCACACAGGGCTGGAATTATTCCTGTTCTTCTGCTACTATTGAAATTTCGGGTCAGTTTCCTTTTATTCTTGCAATATATATATTTGTATGCATGATATATTTATATATATATATATATACACATAACAGAAGCATATATGGATAACAATCTTAAGGCAAAATTTTTGTTTTATTCGTATATATTCTGTTAGATTTCTATAAGTATATTTCGTACAAATATATATATATATAAACTGTTTGCATATTATACAGTATATACAAATATTGCTTACACCTGTATATATATAGTTCGTACATATACATATATATATATATATATGCAAGCATCTTTATATATATTATTTAGTACATACATATTTATATCTGTTTTGTGACTATATATATATCTGTTTACGAACATGTACAATTTTGGTTCGAATTGATATTTATGTACTGCTGTTTCAAATTTGTATGTAACTTGCTTTCTATTCTGTGTAAATTGTTTAAAATAGAGTCCTGTATTAACACAGTTTATATTACACAGTATTTCAATTAGGATACATCTTTGTGTGTTTAGTTACTACTGTACGTTCGTTAATTATATAAGTGATTTAGGATACATTGTTATACTACTGGTCTAGATATATACATTGCATATTCTGAATTTGATTTATCTATTACTACTGTACGTTAGCAGTCAATTTCTGTAATTACATGTTATATATATATATATGCCATGTTCCTATTATCTGATATATATATATATACTGAATAACATTCTGTTATATACATAATTTATATTCTGTTTTTGTATATGTTCTGTGCATATCTATAAATTGGATTATATATAATATATTATGTTACATAGTATTCTGCTATATATATATATATATATATATATTCTTGTAATATATATAGTCTGTTTTCAGGACACTTTAATTATTTACTGCTATATATATATAGGTAATCTGATTGTGTATTCTGTGATTTTATATATACTGTTTCTGTTATATATATATATATATATATATATATATATATATATATATATATATATACTGTTTTCAGGACACTTTAATTATTTACTGCTATATATATATAGGTAATCTGATTGTGTATTCTGTGATTTTTATATATACTGTTTCTGTTATATATATATATATATTCTGTTAATTTGTTTACTGATATATATATATATTTTTATAATCTGTGTATATTGTTTTCTGATATATATATATTTATATTCTGTGTATATAAAATTATATATATAGCTTTTATATATTCGATTATATATATATATATATTATATTCTGAAAATTGTTTATATATATATCATTCTTGGTTGTTTAATTATATTAGTGTAAATTTGTTATTATATTATTGTGTGGGAATAATTAAACAGTACATAAAGTAGATTTCTGTTTTTTGTAACAGAAATGGCTACTGGTAATCCAACTACAATTTCTATCCCACATGGGGAGAAGCCTGAAAAATTCAATGGCTCTGATTTTAAGCTATGGCAACAAAAGATGTTGTTTTATCTCACTACTTTGAATCTGGCCAAATTTTAATGGAAGCAATTCCATCAGTGGCCGAGGGTGAAACTGATAAAGATAAACTGGTTGCAGTGGATGCATGGAAGCATTCTGATTTCTTGTGCAGGAACTATATCCTAAATGGATTAGATAACACACTGTATAATGTATATAGTGGTGTGAAAACTGCAAAGGAATTATGGGAATCATTGGATAAAAAGTATAAAACTGAGGATGCTGGCACGAAGAAATTCATTGTCGGAAAATTCTTAGATTTTAAAATGTTAGATTCCAAAACTGTACTCAGCCAAGTGCAACAGATTCAAGTGCTTCTTCATGACATTCATGCAGAAGGTATGTCTCTTAGTGAGTCATTCCAAGTGGCGGCTATAGTTGAAAAACTACCACCACTTTGGAAAGATTTTAAGAACTACCTGAAGCATAAACGCAAGGAGATGACTCTTGAAGAGTTGATAGTTCGCCTGAGGATTGAAGAGGACAATCGTAAGTCTGAAAAGAAAAGTAGTGCATGGCATCCTATGGAGTCAAAAGCAAATATTGTGGAGGAAGGATCATCTTCAAAGACTAAAAAGAGAAAGTTCAGTGATGAAGGTCCAAGTAAAGGATCTAAGAAGTTCAAAGGCAAGTGCTTCAATTGTGGAAAGCTGGGACATCTCTCTAAAGACTGTCGAAAGCCAAGGAACTTCAGGAACACTAGACCCCAAGCGAATGTGACTGAAGCAGATCGACATGCAAATGATGTAGGCGATATGAATCTTGCTGTTGTGGTTTCAGAGTGCAATTTGGTGGGCAATAACAAAGAATGGTGGGTGGACACTGGAGCTACTCGTCACATCTGTGTCAATAGGTGGATGTTCACTGCTTATCAACCTATGAAAAATGGAGAACAACTCTTTATGGGTAATTCTTCATCTTCTAAGGTAGAAGGTAGTGGAAAAGTGATCCTGAAAATGACTTCTGGAAAAGAGGTGACTCTGAATAATGTGCTACATGTGCCGGATATTCGCAAGAACCTGGTGTCTGGATCTCTGCTAAGCAAAAATGGCTTTAAATTAGTCTTTGTATCTGTTAAGTTTGTACTTACAAAGAATGAGATGTATGTAGGAAAAGGATATCTCAGTGATGGGTTGTTTAAGCTCAATGTAATGACTGTTGTACCCACAGCTAATAAGATTAATAACACAGTTTCTTCTGCTTATATGCTTGAGTCTTTTGATATTTGGCATGCTAGATTAGGTCATGTTAATTATGATACCTTGCGTAGATTAATTAATTTAAATGATTTGCCTAAGTATAAAATTGACCCAAATCATAAATGTGAGACTTGTGTAGAATCTAAATTAACAAGAAAATCTTTTCAAAAAGTTGAAAGATGTAGTGAGCCTCTAGAACTAGTGCATACTGATATATGTGATCTAAAGTTCTTGGAAACTAGAGGAGGAAAAAAATATTTTATTACTTTTATAGATGATTGCACTCGATATTGCTATATTTATTTGCTAAGAAGCAAGGATGAGGCTATTGATATTTTCAAACAATATAAAATTGAAGTTGAGAATCAACTTAGCAAAAAAATCAAAGCTATAAGAAGTGATAGGGGTGGTGAGTATGAATTTCCTTTTGAGGAGTTCTGTAAAGAACATGGAATTATTCACCAAACTACAGCTCCCTACTCACCTCAATCGAATGGTGTAGCTGAAAGGAAAAACCGAACTTTAAAAGAAATGATGAATGCTTTTCTGTTAAGTTCGGGAGTACCACAGAATTTGTGGGGGGAAGCTATACTTTCTGCTAATTACATTCTTAATAAATTGCCTCAAAAGAAAACTTTTAAAACCCCATATGAGTTATGGAAAGGCTATAAGCCTTCCTATAAATACTTAAAAGTGTGGGGGTGCTTAGCAAAGGTGGCAATTCCTAAACCTAAAAAGGTGAAAATAGGACCTAAAACCGTGGATTGTGTATTCATCGGTTATGCCCACAATAGCAGTGCATATCGATTTCTTGTTAATAAATCTGAGATTTCTGATGTACATGTCAATACAATAATTGAATCAATGAATGCTACATTCTTTGAAACTGTATTTCCATATAAAAGGACATCAGATTCAAGCTCACAGAAAAGGTCATTTAGTGATATAACTCAAGATAGTCAGGAACCTATAGACGAAGAATCTATCGAACCTAGACGAAGCAAAAGAGCAAGAGTCACTAAGTCCTTTGGGCCAGATTTTGTTATCAATCTGGTAGAGAATGAACCTCAAACTTATAAGGAGGCCATGTCTTCACCTGAAGCAGTTTATTGGAAAGAAGCTGTGAATAGTGAAATTGAGTCCATTATGCAAAATCATACATGGGAACTGGTAGATCTTCCACCAGGCAATAAACCATTGGGATGTAAGTGGATCTTCAAGAAGAAGATGAAGGTTGATGGATCAATTGACAAGTATAAGGCAAGACTTGTAGCTAAAGGCTATAGGCAAAAGGAAGGGTTGGATTATTTTGACACCTATTCATCAGTTACTAGAATAACGTCCATTCGCATGCTAATTGCGATAGCAGCGTTAAATGGATTAGAAATACATCAAATGGATGTAAAAACAGCATTTCTAAATGGTGAATTAGATGAAGAAATATACATGGAACAACCCTAGGGGTTCATTTCTCCTGGCCAAGAGAGACAAATGTGTAGACTTGTAAAGTCATTGTATGGACTAAAACAAGCACCAAAACAATGGCATGAGAAATTTGACAGTGTCATGATGTCAAATGGGTTCAAAATAAATGAATGTGACAAGTGTGTTTATGTCAAGACTTATCATAATGCGTATGTCATATTATGTCTATATGTAGATGACATGCTTATTATCGGCAGTACTAATGATGTAATCAATTCTACTAAGCAAATGCTAAAGAATAGATTTGACATGAAAGATCTTGGCATAGCTGATGTTATTTTAGGAGTTAAAATTTCTAGAACATCAGAAGGACTTGTGTTATCCCAATCTCACTATATAGAGAAAATGTGTGATAAGTTTAAGAATTATGGGATAAGTCCAACACGAACACCTGTGGATGTAAACGTTAAACTTTCTACGAACAAAGATGAAGGTATTTCACAATTGGAATATGCTCGGATCATAGGAAGTTTAATGTATGTTATGAATTGTACTCGACCTAACATAGCATACTCGGAGAGTAAGCTGAGTCGATACACAAGTAACCCAGGTAAATGTCACTGGAATGCAATACTAAGAGTTTTGGGATACTTGAAGTATACTCAAAATTATGGTTTGCATTATACTAGATATCCAGCTGTACTTGAAGGTTATAGTGATGCTAATTGGATTTCTGATTCCAATGATTCAAAGTCCACTAGTGGATATATTTTTACTCTTGGAAGTGCAACTGTGTCATGGAAGTCCTCAAAGCAAACATGTATTGCTCGGTCCACAATGGAATCTGAATTCATTGCATTGGACAAAGCTGGAGAAGAAGCAGAATGGCTTCGTAACTTTTTAGAGGACATTCCAAACTGGCAGAAACCAGTGCCAGCTATTTGTATACATTGTGATAGTCAATCTACGATTGGAAGGGCTCAAAATCACATGTATAATGGTAAGTCTAGACATATCCGTCGTAGACATAATACCGTAAAACAATTGCTCTCAAATGGTATAATATCCATTGACTATGTAAAGTCTAAGGATAATATAGCGGATCCGTTAACCAAAGGTTTGGCAAGAGAGCAAGTTGAAAAATCATCGAGGGGAATGGGCTTGAAGCCTCAGGGTTAAAAGACACCATAATGACAACCCAACCTAGTTGACTGGAGATCCCAAGATCTAGGTTCAAAGGGACAACCGAATTGTGCGTGACTTAGTTAAAAGCACTGTGGAGATTAAAACAAAACTCCTTCCCATTCCTATGATGAGACAGTGCATATTCTAGGGTAAGCTATGCTTTTAATGATGTCTATGACTTGGACAAATCCAAGTGAGGAAGAACTCCTAATAGAATCACCTATGTGAGTAGAAGGGGCCGCTTCTAGGAGAATTTTTGAAGGCGGAATTCTCTGACAAATACTCATGAAACCAAGTGGTGTCCAAGGCCAAAATGGACACAAACGTGAGAACCAACTGTGTTCGAAGGGGAACTGTGTGAAGTCTATTGTCTTGGTTTACACAAATAGCTGACAGTTCAAGGCATCACGTCCACTGATTAGCCAGTAAATCCGATAGTCTTTCACAAGGGAAAGTTCAAGGCTCAGGCTACTTATCCTGATACAGTAACCTTTCATTGTACTTGAACTAGTGTCTGCATATTCATCTGCATTTTGAACTGCTAATTTCCATTCATGTGGGGGATTGTTGGAAATAGTTTGGAAAAAAACAGTAATTAAACTCAACTTTGAGCTTAATTAATTATGGGACCCGAACTCCGATTTTAACGGGACCAAACACTAATGTGTTCTCCTTAGTGAGGAGATCAAGTTGGTATAATTACATGTTCAAAACTATTCATTATTGAATGAGAAATTATCTCTCAAAGTGACCCACTTAAACTTGGGTAAGGATGTTTGTCCCACATTGGAAATAAAATGAAGTGTAAAGGTGTTTATATATGGTTGCATTGAATGGGTGACTTGAATAACTAGAGGCATGGGAGGAGAGCTAGACCATGCATGAACCATGCAAGTCTTATCCTAACCACACACACGCGCGCGCCGCCCGCCCGGTCCGGACCGTGGTCGTGGCGCGGTGCGGGTGGGTGGGTCGTCGGTTCTACCCAATGTAGTTTTAATTTTTTGCCAAAACTGCAAATATCTCTTCTGAAGAGATACGTCTACAGTTTTACACAAACTGTTTTAGCACCCATTGGAATGGATACCACTACAGTTGTAACACCTCTTCTTCTCTATATCTATAGGTTGCAGTTCATTTATATGATACGTAGTTTTTAATTATCACTCAGCCAGAAATACATTTTTCCCTTCCCTCTACATACGCATATACAACATATAGAAAGATAAGTCTGGTCAAAAGTTCGGGGTACAAACACAGTATTTGTGTTCGCTGGTCTTCATCATTGCAGTGCTGCAACAGTGAAGGGGAAATCCGTTCTATCTTGGGAGGCAACTTGTTCGGATTCCTTAAGCACCGTAGAGGGAGCAATTTTGCCTTAAGGAAACTGTGGTATCACACAGGGCTCGGATTATTTCTGTTCTTCTGCTACTATTGAAATTTCGGGTCAGTTTCCTTTTATTCTTGCAATATATATATTTGTATGCATGATATATTTATATATATATATACACACATAACATAAGCATATATGTATAACAAGTGCTGCCATGACCTTTGCACTTTTGTGGGAGGCTTCAACTATATTCAAAAAGCATTCACGTGCCTTCAAGCAATGGTCTTGGTTATTTCGATTTTTCGTGATTTCATGATGATCTATTTTTCTAACATATACAGGGACGGATACAGTTGAGGCCCAGTGGGGGCCATGGCCTCCACTGAAATTTTTTTTTTATATTTTTTATTCTAAAATTTTAGATATTTAGTATTTAGTCCACACTAAAAAAAAATTTATCTTAAGTATCATAGAATTTAGATTTCTTTACAAATAAGCCCCCACTAAAAATTTGTTTTAAACCCCACTAAAATAAATATATATCATTTATACCCCAAAAATCCAAAAAAAAAATAAAATTAGCCCCCACTGACACAGATCCCTAGATCCGTCAGTGAACATATATATATATATATATATCCCTCCATTGTCACATTGTCTGTCATCCTTGACTACGAAATCCAGCGTTAGTGCACAATCCATACTCAAGTCATTAATAGATTGTTGCTGTCATCCTAGGCAAAAAAATTTAAATTGTCAAATATTTATTTGGATACATAGTTTAAATAAAATAAAAAGGTAACTAGTGAAAATTTCGTAAACAATAAAACTGGTAATTACTGTCACAAGTTTAACTTAAAAGTGTTGTCATTTAGGGATTTTTCTAAAGTATTTAAATTTGTATATCTAATACGTGCAGATGTAATGAGTAATTTAAGTATATTGCATGATACATATTTATTGTATTTTATTTTGTTTGAAATGATAAACATAATTTTGGTAAAAGTTTTGTTTTTATTATTATTATTTTATTATTTTCATATTCTTAAATAATTTTTTTAAAATTTGTCTATCCAAATATATATTGGAATTTTATATATATAATTTCTTTTTTAATTTTTTTGACTCTTACTAATTTAATTAAGATAACAATAAACGCTAAAAACTACCCTCAGCAAGCTGCGGATTTAAAACCAACACAAAAATAGTCATCACATAACCTCATATTTTCACCTAATAATTCATTAACACGGTATTAAATTATTAAGAATTTATAAATCTAAATAAAAAAACTTAATTAACGCGTGCTAAATAGTTTCCTAGACTCTCACACAAACACTTATCTGATTTCTCATACACGAGTGGGACGAACCAAATTACCTATTTATAGGCTCATAAATTCTAAAACCTAAAAAAGAATAGGATTCAAATTATGATACATTGTTCTTACCACAATAAAAAAATCCAAATATTTTTGAAGATATTGTTGTGAGAAAAATCTAGAGAACTAGACAAGAATAGAATTAAGAACAGAATATATTGCTCTTATCATAAATAATGGATATGAATATATGATCCGTTTAATAAAGTAAACTATAGTCACTTTGCATAAATAATAACAAGAAGGTATGCGATCTAATATAACCAATTAGACTGTTAATTTCAATTAGACCTCCATACTTTACCAGATTATCGGTCAATTACCGCTAGTGACGGTTAGGTATGATTTTACCATCTTGCTAACGTATTTTATTTTAAAATTAATAGAAAAAAGGACCTAAAAGTGAAATACTAGTCTATCATATATTTATATATATATATATATATATATATGTGGCTTATTGGGCCACATATACCTGTTTGGTAGAGTTGTGTTTGTGTTTGTGTTGAATAAACAAAAAACGTGTTTTGTTTTTTTGTTTATTCATCCAAAAACATAAGTATGTTTGGTAGGGATATTTTTTCGGTCGAAATTGATCAAAAATTAAAAATCAATAAACACGTTTGGCAAAGCCCTATTTTTCATAACAGAAACAGAAAAACATGTTTGACAGAGCCTTGTTTTTCATAACAGAAACAGAAAAACATGTTTAGCAAAGCCCTGTTTTTCATAACAGAAACAGAAAAATATGTTTGACAGAGTCTGTTTATTCTGAATTTCAGATAACAGAAACAGAAAAATACGATTTGGTGACTTCAAATGTATTTTTTTTGTTTTTTCAAAATACAAAAATTAATGATGGCAAACCTTTGACAATTGAAAGGCATTTCTTTACCAAATATCTTCTTTGACAAGTTGGTATTGTTCATCATGAACACTTTTGAAAATGAAAAAATTTCGACACCACCTCCCCATAAAAATGACAAGTCCAAATTTTTTTTTTCACCTGATAGCAAGAATTATCACAAGATATACGAAAAAATAATTATCACAAGACATCCAATATCACAAGACATATCCAAGACATTGTCCTCCAACATATCCCATTTTAGAGATGAAAATTCAATAATATTTTACAATCATTCAATATATACTCATATCTGAATATATTTATTACATGGCCGAATAAAAAACAAGTAAATGAAATATCATTAGTCAATTACAATAACAATAACCACAAGAAATACGATAAAACACATAAAAAAGAACAAACAGCTTAGACAAATACAACCACCATATATAATGTACTTCTGCCGATATTGTTCATGTTGAATAACAGCAACTACGTTGTCCAAATCATTGTCCTCCTGCTATTTAACTTGTTGTCTAATTCCTTGAAATCCAGCGGGGACATCATCCAACCATATAAAACTATTACGGTGTTTCTACAATTTCAAAACATATAAAATAATTATAATTACTTCGAATCAACTATTTTGTTAATCCCTTCGTATTAGAAATCATACCTTCCATTTTGGACATCTATAAAAGTAGCGTCTCTCGTTTTGTATTGTCCCAGCTCGATAAAGAATCATAGGACCCATGCCACACCAACATGGAGGGTCGTGCCCCAAATCTTGAAATATTTATATTTTGAAATCACAAAAGTAACAATAGTAAGTTAGAAAATAATAGAACTTGTAGTTATTACAGTTATCAAGAACTTAGATAATATAAGTTATTACAATAATTCATAAAAATGATAATATAAGTTATTACAGTTATCCAAATTAAAGATAGAAAAGTCATAACACATACACCTAAACTGTTATTCAAAATGAGATAAATAAAACATCTATCGTTCGGCCCAAATTAAGTCAGCTATTGAACGTGCATGTGATATTTCTGATATTATCACAAAATAGATAAAACTGAATAAAAGCATGAAGTTATTTGTGATCTTCAAATCTAGATAGTCAGTCTCCCAAGTACATGCACAAAGCAGACAAGGAGAAAGAATATTTCAAGTTATGTAACAAATATTATACAAATAAATTAAATCCATTACAGTACAAAACTTAAAATTTGAAAAAATAGGAGAGTGAGAAGATCAGATACTACTTAAGTGAAGTAGGGAATTATGACTGAGTATCATGAGACAAGCACTAGCTAATACATTAAGAGCCATTACTAGTACAGCCAAAAACCTATGCCTCAAGTTAAACTCCCAACTGACTTGCAAACATTGAAAATGATATGAATCATACCAGTTTGCTGAAGTTTCCCAGTAATATACATCTCCATCCATGATACGGATTTGTATTTAGCTAATAAATCATTGCTAGCAAAATGAAAGAAAAAGGTAATAGTTTTTAATTATGACTCATAGGCTCAAAGAAAGTGAAAATAGTTCTGAGCAACTCTACATGAAAGTACAAAAATAGGGAATATACTAGAATACTACTAATTCTTTGTTAAGGATTACAAAGAAACTACTCAGATGCTACCTACAGGTGAAAAATAAATTCCGCCATTTCTGAATCCATGACCCCAATCAAGGAAAACACAAGAGAGCAATGAAACTTCAATAACTAGACGTTCTCAGACTACAAATTTCCATCAGTATTCACAAAAGTAGAAGCTAGCAGTCCAAAAAATAAATGATTTTACATTCTTGACTCAAACATTAAACACAATGGCTACAACTGCACCTACATGCAAAACTAAACTCCCAATGAGGACCCACACTATAAGAAGAAAAACTACTTGATATATACATGGGTATAATTTATTTTTTGAGAGAAACGCTGAAAGTTTTAAAAAATATTTATTCCGAGTTCTGCTCTACACTTCATAGCAAGTAGCAACTACTCCACGAGTTTATCAATTTTTTTAGTCTTCTTGTTTCATAATTCAGACTTTGTTAATAATATGATCATAAAATTCAAAGCTACTTCAAATACTACAGAGCATCAGCAGCAGCATTCCAGCAAGTCTAATATGTCATCTCTCTCTTGCATTATCCCCATCAACTATTTTCTTGCAAGTGTATGCAAACATTTGAACAGGTGGGACGATGATGCAAAATGGGACACTGCAATAGAACCCCATACCATTGGAGCTAATGATTCCATATATTTTCTTTGTCAGACCAAGAACATGGTCATCCCTATATTAAACACTGTTTATTCTACAACTAACCTTTACCTGCAAGTACATCAACTTTCTTAGTACTAACCTTTGCATTGCCCTCACCCAATGTTTTTTAAAAAAATCTTTTGGCAACCCGGTAAAAAATATAAAATTTACCAATAAAGTTATAGAAAATTGCATTGCCCCCCAGGTCAATTTCCTGGCTCCGCCCCTGAGTAGAACCCTATTATTTTGTTCTTCACTTCTATCAAATAAATCATAATCAATATCATCAGTAGTTTCCAACAAAATAACTACAATAATGAACTCCAAAAAAAGTTCTAAGAAGGTTTTAGAAAAATTTAACCCTACATTGCAATGGTATCAAGAACTCTCTAATTAATCAATGGCATGGATTATAAAACAAGTACAAAATTACCCAAATTCGTATTTCAATTTATCCGACCCCCATTTACTAACCGAAACTAAGCAACAAATCGGAGTAGTACCACAGTTGACTACAGAAAAATGTCTCATTTTCTAAACCAAAAACAAAAGGAAACTTGAAGCTTCCACTTTTTGTTTCCCTTTGTGAGTTTTCCCAGAAACCAAATAGAGAAAGAAAATCTCAACAGACAACAATAAATTCAATTACCCATATGCAAACAAAGTCATCTCTATCAGCTAAGCAAGTAGTGATTGAGAAATTTTCTGAATTAACTTGAAGAAAAAGCACTCTGCTTTTGAAATCAATGGTACAAATATGAATGGAGAGAGTACAGGAAACAATACAAACGTGAATTCTTACACTACAAAAACACATATTCCAGCATATGCATAACAAAACTTCACATTTATAGAATTTCTTTCAAAACCGAGTTCAATAAATCCCCCAAAGGCCGTAAAATCAACACCAACGATAATAGTTACCCAAAAGAACAATGCTTTTACTTGTAACTAATGTGTAACCCAAAAACATCAATCACTCCAATCACAAGCAAATTGATAAACCCTAATTCCTTCAAATATCAATTCCCAAAACGTGTATTCTTTCTTCAAATATAAATACCCAAAACGTGAATTCTTACAGTACAAGTACGGAAAACATAAGAAAACCTCAAATGTATAGATTTTCCGACAAACCCAGTTCAATTATTGTAAACTCTAAGCACAAAGCAATTCAGAAAAATATCTGAATAAATGTTATTAAATTCAAAATAAGTTGTTGGCTTATATAAGTCTTACAAAGAGATAAAATTGAAACAAACAACCGACGTTAAACAACCTAATAACATGGTAAATGGCTAAGGAAATGGTCAGACTCTACCTACATGTCCTAAATAATAGAATTTATTAACTGAATGAACTTTTGACAACTTCAACTATGACTCTAACAACCCCAACAATTCCTCCCCTAAACTGATTGCAGTAATGCTTTCAGTTTACTCGTGGTACCACACACACACCCATTGACTCACGCAGCTTCAAGAACACATCCAGCTTAAGTGGTTTTGTCATAATGTCTGCAACTTGTTCTTGTGTGACACAATGCTTCAGCTCAACAACTCCATCTCTAGTCAAATCACGCAAGAAATGAAACCTTACATCAATGTGTTTGTTGCATCCATGCATGACTGGATTCTTGGATAGCTTAATGGTAGAATTGTTGTCACATAACACAGTGGTACACTTGCCTTGAGAATGACCAAGCTTCCCCAATACTCTCCTCATCCACACCCCTTGACAAGCACAAGAGGCAGTTGCCACAAACTCTGCTTCAGTAGTGGACAGAGCAACTACATGCTATTTTTTAGAGGACCAGGACACAACTCCTTCACTGAGTAGAAACACATAACCAGAAGTGCTTTTCCTGTCATCAACATCTCCTGCATAATCACTGTCTGTATATGCCATCAACTCTCCATTACCCTCATTTCGATAAAAAAAATCCCAAATCCACAGTACCTTTCAAGTATCTTAACACCCTTTTCGCAGCTTGCAAATGCAACTCAGTTGGACTTGCCATGAATCTGCTAATGAGAGACACCACATACATCAAGTATGGCCTTGTTGCAGTTAGATACATAAGACTTTCAACCAATTGTTTGTACATGGTAGCATTCACCTTGGATCCTTCTTCATCCTTCATTAGTCTAATGTCAGGAACAATGGGATTCTTCACACTATTACTCTTCTCCATCCTAAACCTCTCCAAAACATCTTTTGCATACTTTCTTTGACTAATATAAATGCCTTCAGGGTTTTGTAAAACCTCCACACCGAGAAAATATTTCATCTTTCCCAAATCAGTCATATCAAATTCAAGTTTCATATAATATTCTT